>ML333745.1:0-38464 GCA_005239505.1 Nicotiana paniculata
ATTTAGGTAATTGTTTGAACAACACCACTCCCGTAGTATAGACGAAAGTCATAACCGAGGGTTAAGAGGTCGGATTAGAGATAACGAAACCTCGGGTGCAATCTAAAGTGAACTGTAATGCAATCTACCTAGCGTAACTTGAGATAGTGCGTCTAGTAAATTATCATAATTACTTGAGAGAAATTTATGGTAGATAGAGTGTTCATGATTGATAGAGACAAATAATCAAACTATAAGAAGTATCCGAGAAGTAAGTTCACCAACGGGGGAAACCATAACCTTAGACCTTTATCATCATTATTTACAACACATTGTTAGTAATTGCTAGTTATTATTATTGTCAGTACAATTAGTAAAAAATCACCAAGTTATATTAAAAAGTCTTGAGAGAATTGATTAAGTAAAAGTTGCGTATTCTAAAGACTTGATTGATACGTAAATTCCCTGTGGGATCGACTCTGGGCATAATACCCCGGATTATATTTGCAACGCCCGTTTAGTCTTTTATTAGACATAGTTGAGCGTGATCAAAAAGTAATAGCTTAGGTTTAAAGAAAGTGGAAAAGGAACGAAAGGAATTATTCGATCAATGATCCAGACTTAATTACATTATGAATGCACTTAATAGTTTGAAATATTATCCATGCAGCATGAATGTTGAAATAAAAAATTGAGTCCAGGTCATAGACAAAGGATTGAATTCTTAAAAAGATTGTATCATGGATATTCCATAGCGTCCATGAAAGTCTAGAGTAATAATTAAATGCTATGAGCCGCAGATCGGAAGATAGCTTAAGCCTACATAAAGGCTGATCAGAAGGAAGAGGAAACTAAAGAGTTACGTCAATCAAGTAAATCAGGAGTATCATTATTGGCCCAAACAATTAAAGAAATCGTGATTGAGAACATTGTAGGATCACTCTTAATATCAGAGGTACAAGAGAGACAATACAGTAGCCATAATTTATAACGGCTAAACGATAAAGACAGTTAGAAGTATACCAGCCTCATAAGAAGTCAGTATGAAGCTCTCATCGAATCATGTAAACAGGCGCAAGTATTGTAATAGAAGTTCAAGTTGTGGATGTGAATTATACCTATGTGGAAGAGAGGTCATGAAAGAGATAGAAGATGTGATGTGAGATTTTAAGGTATGTAAGGTAAAGGTGAACAACGTACGAGATACTCAAATACGGAAGGTTTTGAATAGTCCATACTACGGACAAAAGGGTAGAGGCCCTAGGATTTAGTATCCAGGAATGATAGCAGCAGTGTTAGTGGCATATCTTCCAGCCTATGGTTTCTAGGTACCGAGAGATCTAGCCAAGAGAGTAAAGAAGAGTTAGAGACAATATGATGTCTCGCTTGATGTTCTAGAATAAAATAAGGGAATCTATGGTGCAATCAAGTTGAAGAGAAGTTGCGAGCAATATAAATGGATATATGTTGGCCGCAAGCTAAAGTATTATAGAGAGACAAGGTTTTAGTAAGACAAGAATAAGGACAAGAAAGGGTGAGTGAGAAGGTAACGAGAAACAGGTGAGTCCTCGGGATTAAGCCCATAAAAACAATATAGCCGTTGGATTCTCTAAGTTATGGAAAGCTCAGTATAGCTCGAATGAACTCAAAGGAATCTATGACTAGTAGCATTTGGAAGATATGGAATGTTGCCCTAGTAGTAGAAAGGTGTAATTGTGATAGATAAAGGATGACATTTGAGCCTTCAATTGAGTAATGATTTGAGGAGGATTTTATTCATTGTATGGAATTAAAATACCCACGTAAGGTGAGTCACATTGAGATGCTATGAGATACAGTTATGGAAGCATAGTATCACCCTAGGTGGATCAGGCTAATAATTTTGTACGTTCCCCGATGAGACGTGAGACTTAGCAGCAATGTTACATAAAAGGTCAAGTTAATGATGGTAAATTATAAATCAATATTAAGGTGAATCAACAATGAATGGATAAGAGTTAAAAAATATGAGATGAGAGTAGGCCGTCATTCTTAATATGAATAGTAATGAAGAAGCGTTAAAAGACATAGTTTATGCATATAGGATAAGCAATGAGAGTAACCTGGAGTTTGGTCGCAGACCTCAGTAACAATAAGTCGAAGTAAGAGTTATGGTATGGTATGGACTACTTAGATGTATTAAAGCTAATGACGCCCATAGGGATAACTTGACATAATTTTTTATATGTTCACAAAGTGAGGCCTAGAAATTGGCTATGAACTGGAGGAAAAATGAGAGAAGCATCGCATAGGCGCACATACAAAGTTAGAGTCGTACAGGCTGCATGATAGAAGGTAGGAACAGTTACAAGATTTGAAGGATCCCGACCACAAGTCGTGGTATGAGAAAGAGGCCTAAAGGGGGTATGCCTTGGGCGTTGGATTAATTAACAGAACGGTTGCCTAGATGGCAAGGAAAGTACTAAAGTATTCAGGAGACATAAGTTATGAATATGATAAGTGCATCAGTCAACATTCGATAAAGAATGTTCCAAAGGGGGAATGATGTTACGCCCCGCAGTATTACGTTGATACTACGCCCTAAAGTATTACATTACGATGATATTCTCCGCAGTATTATGTTACGACAATGTTACACCCTATAATATTATACGTAAAATTGTCGTAAGATAATTGACCTCAGTTCAAGGAAAAGAGTATTTGGAGATTATAAGCGTTCTGCTATTTCAAACAAGTGATGAATAAATCCGTGAAGATGAGAGGGAAAGTAAATCGAAGAAAATAAATTTTCGTTGAAGTTTGACATTTTGAGATAAAATATGGCCCGAGCTAAAATACTTGGTACTTATGGACTAGTACATACAAGGTACCACATGACCATGATAGTAATGTGTATAAGGTGTGTTAAAAATGAGTAGTATTTGAAGTAATTTGAGATAATTCCTAATTATGTAGATAATAGGGTAATTATTGGCTGATGGGGATTAACAAATTAATTAAGGAACTGAATGTATAAGAATTGTGATAAAGATAACTCCCCCCCCCCCCCCCCCCCCCCCCATGTGGCGGCAAACCACCCTAAAATTCATGACTCATTATGTCATTAGAAAAGGTGGCAAATTAAGGTATGTGGTGGCTGCCACATCCACATACAAGGCATCTCAAACATTAAGATTTTGTAAGTAAGATGGGTAAGTAAGATTTTGTAAGAAAGATTTTGTAACTAAGATGGTAAGTAACGTTAGTATTCAAATATGCATCTGCATATATCACATAAGCACGTAAGATCTTCAACAATTCAAAGTAACGTGAGATTTTTTAATTATAAGGGAGTATGGTCCAATCTTTCTCAAGAATATCATATGGATTTTTCCCCTACTCCGATCCTCCGTTACGTGTTTCCTCGCGATTGGCATGTGCTAGAAGGATTTTCAAGAGAATCAGCTCAGGTATATTAAGTCTAAGCCCTTCCTTCATTTAGGCATGATCTCGTAACTACATATGTTTGATAACGAGGCATAAAGAGAAATTCATATTCCCGAATTTATATACATTATCCTAGTCTCCTAAGTTATAGTATTCTCCCTTATCGGGACTTCATATTTAATTGAGTATTGTCTTCTTCCAGTCAAGAGAGTAGAGAGTCTATATATACAGTGTTACACTATATTTTCACTACCATCGAGCTATAATTGTGTGACGACCCAAAGGGTCATCACCTATTTTATTACCCATTCCGTACTTCCGAGGCCTTGAAAACCTCAGTTGTAGTTGCCTCGATTTGCGTGCATAGTTTGAGCGCGTATCCGGACCTCTCAAATATGAAATTCTGTGAAAATGCTAAGATTTGATATTAAAATGAGTAAATTTGACTCCGGTCAACATTTTGGGTAAACGGACCCGGACCCGTGATTCGACGGTCCCGAAGGGTCCGTAGGAAAATATGGGACTTGGGCGTATGCCCGGAATCGAATTCCTCGGTCCCAAGCCCGAGAAATGAATTTTTGAGTAAAATTGTTTTTTGAAAATATTTAAGGAAATTGAAAATGAAATCTAATTAGAAAGTGATGGTGTCGGGCCCGTATTTTGGTTCTGGCACCCAGTACAGGTTTTATTTATGGTTTAAGCACTTTCTGTAAATTTGGTTGAAATCGGATTTCGTTTAACGTGTTTCGGACATAAAATGGAAAATTTGATATTTTCTGAAATTTGATAGAATTCATGGACTTTAAGGCTTAATTCGATGTATATGATGTTGTTTTGGTGATTTGATCACACGGACAAGTTCTTAGGATGTTTTGTGAGTTATCTGTGAAATAGGGTATCATTCCGAGTTGTATAGGTCAGTTCGGCACGTCTTTAGCGAAGTCTGGAAAACATAAAATTCCTAAGTTTGGTTCTTGAGGTTTAAGGGTGTGAATTTTTTCGAGTTTTAGCGTTGTTTTGAGTGTTCCGAAGGCTCGAGCGATTCCATATTATGATTTGGAACTCTTTGGTATATTTGGACTAGGTTCGGGGGGGCCCAGGTGCCTTCCGGGCACCTAACGAGACTAAAATCCAGCAAACAAAGTTGCTGGTGCACCTGCTCTGGTGTGGCCGCAGGAGCGGTTACCTAGCATCGCAGGTGCGAGACTGCAGGTGCGGTCCCCAACATCACAGGTACGATCATCAATGGCCTGGCCAATTATCGCAAGTGCGGAACATTTCTCCCAGGTGCAAGACTGCAGGTGCGGTCTCCACTCCGCAGGTGCGAGCCCAGACTCCCTAGCCCATTTCCGCATGTGCGAGATTTTTTTCGAAAGTGCGAGACCGCAGGTGCGGTCCCCAGAGCCGCAGGTGCGAGATCACTGTTCAGGCAGTGTGTTTGAATACGGGTTTTAAAACCATTTTTCCCATTTCCTTCTTCTTCCTTGGACGATTTTCCTTCATTTTTAAGAGTTATCAACCAGGTCTTCCAAGGTAAGTGAACTCTACCCGAAAATTTGTTTCATGCATGAATCCTAGCTTAATTAACTACATAAATTAGTGCAAAAATTCAAGAATTTGGGTAGTAACCTAGAACTTGTGATCATTTGAGAATTTTCTGTGAATTGGCCATGGAATCAAGTAAAAATTGTATATTAATGATCCTTAGGCTTTGGGTAAGTGTTCCCTTCGAAGAATTATAGGAATCCAAGCGAGCGGGCCCGGGTTCGAATTTTGTTATTTTGGAGGAATGCTAGGAAATGGATAATTAGGCTATGAAATTTAATTATTGAAATCCTTATTGATATACTTTAGTTGATTATGTCTTAAAAACATCATTCCGGAGTTATATTTTAAAGGAAATGCAGTGTTAGAGGGTTGATTTCTATACTTCAGACCCGAGGTAAGTGTTTGGTCTAACCTTAGCTTGAGGGAATAAGGGTTAAGTATAATTTTCTACTTTCTAATTGTCAAATACGATGTATAGGCATGGTGATGAGTATCTATACATTGGTGTCTAGCATGACCTGAGTCCTTATATTGTGAATATTCTGATTTTGTGGAAATTTTCACGCTTAATTGATGATTTCTATGTGTTGTGAAGAACATGCGAAGGGAATTGTAATCTTTAAATTCTTTGGGAGAATTGGCTCAAAATGTAACACGAACGGTGAAAATATATGAGAAAATTGAATCCTTTGGAGCATTGGCTCAAGTAATAGAGTAAATTATGAAATGAAAGTGAAGGAAAGAGATAGAGTTACAAAAATTTACCCTTGCCGGGTCATTGTTGCTTTTAGTGATTATATCCCTTGCTGGGATGTTGAGATTGCTGCTATCATTCCCTTGCTGGAATTTAATTATTTAATTGATGTCCCCTTGCCGGGATTTCTATTTTATTCTGTTTAGTCCCTTGCCCTTGTTTGTGATTACTGTTTGGGTGAGGAAGAGTGTTAAAGTACGAAGGGTTGTGTCGTGCACTGTTTGATATTGTGAGGAAGAGTGTTAAAGCACGACGGGTGATGCCGTGAATTGTTTGATATTGTCTCCCTTGCTGGGATGTTGAGATTTCTGTTATTGTTCCCTTGCTGGGATTACTATTTCTTTTTTGTTTACTCCCTTGCCCTAGTTTGTGATTGCTGTTTTGGTGAGGAAGAGTGATAAAGCACGAAGGGTGATGCCGTACGTTGTTTGATATTGTGAGGAAAGAGTGTAAAGCACAAAGCGTGATTCTGTGCCGTACGATGTACCCTTTCGTACCGATATTCATTGATTATATTGTGAAGAAAGATAGTAAAAGCACGAAGGTTGATGCCGTGCCATGATTTACATTGATTACATTATAAATTGCATAGTGAGGACGAGAGTAAAAGCACGATGGGTGATGTCGTGCCACGATTTACATTGATTACATTATACATTACATAGTGAGGACGAGAGTAAAAGCACGAAGGGTGATGTCGTGCCATGATTTACATTGATTACATTATACATTGCATAATGAGGACGAGAGTAAAAGCACGAAGGGTGATGCCATGCAAGTTTGTGATTTCTTGTCCTTATTCATATGCTGGCTTAGTTGTTCTTTTGCTTATTGAGATTTCTTATATGAAACTGTTATCTCCCCATAGCATGTTCCCCTTCCTTTATTAATTGTTTTCTCCCTATATTTCTTATCCGTTGTATATATGTATATATTTATTTGAACTGCACAGGTTTATTTGGTAGTCTGGTTCTAGCCTCGTCACTACTTCGCCAAGGTTAGGCTAGGCACTTACTCAGTACATGGGGTCGGTTGTACTGATGCTACACCTGCACTTCTTTATGTTTTGCAGATTACGCAGCCGGACCCGGAGGACATCATTAGTGGGAGTGTCTTCCAGCTTATCCTAGGGGCTTCAAGGTATAACCGCTAGCGTTCGTGGGCCTTGGCGTCTCTCCCATCCCTATGTCTTCGCTTCTGTCTTGTCTTTTCTTTAGTTTCAGAGACAGTCATGTATTTCTTTTCAGACTTGTATTTAGCACTCTTATAGACAGTTCGTGAGTTTGTGACTCCAGGTTTTGGGAAATTATGCGTCGTTGTATTATGATTGTCTTTACTTAGCTTGAAACCGTATTTATTCCTCTGTTTAATTGCAAACTGTTTTAGTTTATTCTGTTAAATTGAGATTATTATGCTAGTTTAGCTATACACGTTGGCTTGTCTAGCGGGTTCAATGTTAGACGCCATCACGACCCGACGGTGGGATTTTGGGGCATAACAAACCGATGGGCAGGCCCCTATTAGGCAACCTTTGATCAGATGGTAAGTTATATATCGAGCCTACTGTGGCCGAGCGCCTATGTGCGAGCCCATCATGGCCGAGATACAGAGCCTAGTATGGACAAGCGCCTATGAGCGAGCCTACTACGGTAGAGCAGTTATATATATCGAGCCTTATAAAGCCGGACAACTATTTTACTTACTATATTGAGAAAGTTGAGTCAGTATCAGAAGTTGAGCATATCTTTAAATTATCTTTGACTCCCAGTTGCTTTTAGTTATTATATAATTAGTTCAATTTCAGCTTTCAATATATTGCCTTACATATTATTTCATACTGACGTACCTTTTCTGGGGGTGCTGCATTTCATGCGTGCAGTTTTAGACAGATAGACGGGTAGACCTCCTCACTAGGTGTTGCCCGAGTTCTGCTTGATCGGTAAGATCCATGCCCTTCAGAGTTGCCTGGTCTAGAGCTTTATGTACATCTCGTGTATATATGTATATATGTTATGAGTAGGTCGGGGCCCTGTTCCGATCACAGTATATCCATCAGTAAAGGCTTGTAGACATATCTTGTTAGTTAGTGCATTATGTTGGGCTTGTAGGCCTTGTATGTATATTTTGTTTGCTTGGCAACTGTAATAGTTATGACGGCCTTATCTCCCAAGAATTATATTGATGTTTAGTCTGCATTCACAGTTGTCTTGCAATGTGGCACATGGACAAAGTATGAAATTATATATTCAGAGTCCCTTAGTCGCAAGTTGGTACGCAAGGATAGGTGAGGAACCAGGTGCCGGTCTCTCCCGATCGGAACATGACATGTATTCACTCCTAGTTTTCTCTTTTGTTTTTATCACAGTTTTCTTTTCCTTATTGTCTCTCAATTTTCTCTCTTTTTGTTGATTTTCACTCAGATTAGTTATGGCTATGATCGCATCTGATGGGGATTGTCTATGTATCATGACGCCGCATGAATTAGACTGTTACGTAGTTCAGGGGAATAAATGCAAAATGAAAACAAAGAAAATTTAGGGGTTTTCAATAATTCATTAGTAAAATCTTTTTGGTTTTTTATTACAAAGACTCAAAGACATCGACAACTGACCTAAAAGGAAAACATACATACTCAAAATGGACGAAAGGACAAATAGACTTGATGCGAGAAAAAAGTAAAATACTGACTCAAAAACTGAACAATCAAAACACAAATGAGCCTCAAATGTTATTCTGGAGGCTCGCGGCACATAAGTCGGTCTCGGTGCTGGCCCGATTGCAAGCTCTTCTTTAAGGAAATTCAGCTTGGCCATGACTTGGCGAGCGAAAGACAACACTGAAGAAAAAATATAGCTCGAGTTATATTCTCACACTCGTTGCATCTCGTCGCAGTGTAGTTGGCTATTTCGTTGATCTATGTTTAATGGCACCCTTCCCCTTGAGCAATCGTCCAATTTGCTGCTCCCGGGCTTCCACTACTTGCATATCCCTATTGTTTCGATCTTGCAACCTCATCACACCCTCTTCCAATTTGTTGATCAATGAATAACATTGTTCTCTTTCCGTTTTGAAGTCTTTTTCTTGCTAACCCATTTCATTTTCGAGAGTGTCCAACTCTTTCCTCAGAATTGCAACCTCTCTATCATAACATGGCTTTGCCTGGTAGGCTAACCTTGTCCGTTCTTCTGGATCTTTCCCAACTGGACTATCCTTGCCCGAGCTTTTTCCAAATCTTTTTCGACCTTTGTCAGCTCGGCCACATAGTCATGCACTTTTCGCCTCAACTTGCTCATGATATATTCGTCCCTTTCACTTCTTACCAGCATCTCAGCGGCTATTTTCATTTTCCAGAGTTGAGCTCGGAGGGCTTCATTTTCCCAGGGTAAACTTTTCTTTTCTCCCTCGTCTTCAGTGGATTGCAACCCACTTTTAAATATGATGGTTCTGACCTGACTCTCTAGTTTGCTGATGGTTGTCCGGTATTTGTTCTCTTTGGCTAACTAGTCCCACTGTTCTTGTGCCCCATCTGTGAATTGTTGGACATGGGGCCTTTTGGCTTGTTGTCCTGACTCTTGATAGACCCAATCTCTCTTACCATACCATGTTGTGTAGTTAGACTCTACCTCACCGGATGATAAATAACGCACCTAAGTTTGTGGCTCTAGAAACCTACATTGATGCGAAATGCGGTGAATCTTTTCTTATGAAAATGAGCCCTTGAGCGTAGCTCAATAACCTACGCACTCAGATCCTTATCATCAGGGTTGTTTGATACCTTCCAAACTGGCGTAGAACCCGACCTGGAGCATACAACTGAATAGTCCGAAGACCCATGAATAACAGAAAGCACATGTCGGGAGACATGTAGATAACTTCATTGATCGAAAACCAATTGAAAGTCCACTCAATTTGCTTTGTAGTTAAACCCATATGTGAGATCCATGCCTCAGTACCTTCTTGCAACTCATAGCCGCTTACCCTGCTTCCATACTTCTCAATGCAACTGAGTCCAGTTAATCCATAGTTCATGTATCTTAGGCGATGAAAAAGATGCTCCACAAGTCACATTTGCAAAAGTATATTATGACTCTCAAAGAATTTTGCGCTAGCTCGACAGGCAGTCAGAGCTTGATATATCTATGTGAGAATCGATAGCACAAAACCGTTGGCCTTCTTAACCATAAAATCATCCACCCCTTGAAGTCCCAACTCTATGTGTCCGTCATTCCTTGGGCATATCAGAGTGCCCAAGAATGCGACTGCGAATGATAAACCTCTGTGTGATTCTCACTTATTTTTGTTCCCTTGGTGACTCAAACCAGTGTCCGGAGCCTCAAATCTGTGGGTTCCCCATATCAGCTATACAGAAAATGGAATGTACAGTAACCTTTAGCCAAATTTTCACTTTTAACATGCCGATTAATGCTCAAAAGGTTCAAAAATTTGTGAGGGTTCACAATTCTTGGTGCTACTGGATATTGATGCCTAAGACTCCCATCAAAACCGGCATAACATGTTATATCCTCTAGTGTAGGGGTCAATTCAAAATATGAGAAGTGAAAAACATTGTGTGTCGGGTCCCAGAATGGTATCAGTGCGTCAATTAGATCAACCCTAGGCTTAATCTTCAAAATACTGTTGAGACCACCTAATGCCTTGGTCACATAACGCTTATGGACCTCCCTCGGGTAATTCCACCACATGTGGAGTCTTAGTGGAATCTCATCTACGATCCTAAAAGGTAATTTCTCAAAGGTGCTCATTTTGCACAAAAAAATGAGGACAAATGATCGAAAGCGACACTTTTTAAAAAAAAACACAAAATGGGTAAATTTGAAAATTCAAATCAATAATTTATCAACAAAATAGATGTTGTTTTTGAAAATACCACCCTTCAATGCTTAAAGAATGTTTTTAGGATTGTTTCTTCCAACTGGTGTCCATTATAGGGTAATGACTGATTGGGGTTTACATTGTGGCTATTCTTGTGAAATTAGCCTTCCGGCGTCCCAGGAGAACATTTTAAGGTTATTTCAGACAAGAACGGCCCATGGTGATAACCATGTTTCAAAAATGTTCTTATTTAGTCAACTTGGATAAATGAGGTCGGACCCTATAAGGGTTGCCGTGCATATCTCACATCCGGTGAGAATCAGACCCGAGTTGTTCAGTAAGTGTTGACACAACATAAAAACAAGAATATTTGAAAATATTGGATTAGTTTGAAATGACTTCTCTTTTCTTTTCAAAATTTCGGCACAATTTTGGCGTTTTCAATACCTAGATTTTTTAGGAATCGGGTAAATTTTCTCTCTCCTTCCCCCTCTTGGTGTTTCTTTCCCTATTGTAGAAGTCGGTCAACATGCAAGCCAAAACAAACATATGCACAGATAGCACACAAAATGATCAGGATGGTCTTTTATATTGGGTACACCTGCCCTAGATGGACCCAACCTCTATGTTGAGTCCCCAAAGTCAAATGCGCGTGACGCAAACAAACATTCCTACAAGGGATTCATCATGAAGATACGTTATTCTAGGTTTAAATCCTGGGTTATGTTACTCTAGACCTGGCTTACCCAAGCGGACAACTCGAGCCGAGGGGGCAACGTACCGGGAAAATAGAAGTTTCGCCAACTTTGCAACTTTTCCGATTCTCGTTCTAATATTAGGGGTATGACTCTAAGATAAAAGAAGCCACGTGAAGCGCACACTTCCCAGAAAATTTAGAAGACTCGGAGAGAAGAAGGGTGTCATAACAGTTTTATATATAGTTCAAACCATATCAAAGCGGCATTTAGCACATTAAGCTCAAACACGTAAAAGTCAGATAATAAAAAAAATCCAAATATAACAGGTAATCTAAGCTCGAATTCTGAATCCTAAACCAGAGATTTTGGGTTCATTCCCCCGTAGAGTCGCCAGAGCTATCACACCTCATTTTTTCGAAGATAGGGAGTTTTTTCAATTAAAGTGGAATTATTCGAATTGAGATTATTTATTTAGTTAGAGTTGCCACTTGAAATACTTATTATGGTGTCCCAAATCACCAGTTTATTTTTTAAAAATCCCAAATTGAGGAAATTGACTATATTTATAGTCTGCGAACATAGACGACTGGGTAAGGCATTCTGGTAACCAGGGAGAAGTTGTGAGGCACTCTTGAGTTTTGTAGTTTTAGCATGATCACTTAACAAATTATACTCAACTCAAATGTCTAATTATTATACGTTTTAAGCTTATATGAATTACCGCTTATAATTATTTTAACACAATTATGGAATTTACCTAAACAAGTCACGGTGTCGTGCACTTCTTGTTTTTCACACATCGTAAATTGTGCCACGTAAAACATACTCGTGATTCACAACATGTTTGTTTTAATTATTTGAATTTGTGGTCAAGTCCTGTGAACGTACACTTGAGTTGGGCTTTACGTATCATGACTATGTCATGGGAACCGTACCCAGAAAGGGGGGGGGGGGTCCTATGTTTTTTAGCCTAAAGTATCACCTCGTGCAACATAAACAATATTTCGCAACTCCCTTTAGACAGGAGTTGCATATTATTCAGCGGGCATACACTATCATCTCCTGCTACCCAATTACTATGTTAAAAGTTATTTACCTAGAGGCGCTCTAATTCAATTCTAAGTCGCGTCCTATGCGTACACTACCTGTCCCATGCCTATGGCCCAGGAGGCTTTGGACCTACTGTTTGGTTGGTTCTAGACTTCACCTAGGTTGCTCAAAAATGATAAATCTAAAGGACATTCAAAACATGTAGGATTGCACATAAAGACAAATAAATGGATCAAGTTGGCCTCCACATGTAAGCAATAAATGCACGTGAGCAGGCTCATATTACAGACAATATTAAGACGTACTGAAATTTTTAAGTCCTATAGGCATGATTTCTATGTGATTGTGGATTGCAATATTAGGAGGCAGTGCTATAATTTCTGGACTAGCGTATAGGCAAACTAGAGCGTTACAAGTCCTATAGTCATGATCCCTAATAATTTTGTTGTAAAGTAGTGAAAACAATCCTCGAATTCTAAATTACCAACACTGATTTTATAGAGATGTATCTTAGGCGGGTGATAGTATCCTATAAACAAGATTTCTATCAATTGTTGAAATTGATTTTATAACACCTTACTCCGATAGACATGTCATCTAGGTGGGGTAGGGTAACAAAAATAACGACAATAATCGATTAAAATATTAGTTACCTATATTCAGGATTTCTAGATGGGCAGTACACTTAAAAGAAATAAAGTCGATTTGTTGATTGATTAGTTGGATCCTTATAGATAATGGTATACATACTAGTCAAGCACATTCTATTGCATCCTATAGGCATGCTGTCTAAACGTGCACAATGAGAATCTAGTACAACAGATGCTTAAACTAACATGCTTTTAGTGGTGAACAAGTATTAGACAAGTTAAGTGAAGTGTGTGATTCCCTATAGGCATGGTATCTATCAGTGTACAGTAATAAAACATGCTAAACAACAAGTAGATAACATATACCCTATAGACATATTTTCTATTATTTCATACAAGTATTAGAATACCCGCCATCATTCAATTTTAAAAGTTATTACATATCACTATTAAATAATTACAAGATCAAATACAATATAGATAACCCAACAGTACATCTGGGTCTTCAAATAGGATTGAGATTTTATGCAGATAACAGGCCCAAACTCCAACCGCAGTCACTATACTTCGGAAAACCTCAAGAACAAAGGCAGACCCAACATACCAGGCGTAAACGATGCTAATGATTAAGTTAAGAGATACTAAGCTTGAACACACAAGTAACCGAACTAGTCTTACACTACAATTAGCAAACTATTCTAAGCAAGATCATGCTCAAATTGGGAAGACATATAAGGCACATATGAGGCAAGTTCATGTTTATCACACCCTAAATAGAGTTAGATAGTTATAAGATTGACCATCAAAGGACAGCATACCATTTCAATGAGTTTCTAAGCAAATCATGAACCAGAAACAACCTAAAGACCTTTAGATGTTAGTTTAACAGAATCATGAACATGAAGCCAGGTAGAGTGCAGTCCCTATAGGAAGGTTTTAGCATGAGAACCTTGTGAGAATCTGGTAGAACACAACACAACAAAATGCTAGTGGGCGTAATTTGGCAAATATCACTTAGTTGATCATGAAAGTCAAGATGGTGGACATTAACTATAACATAAAGATTCTACAGAACTCACATGTAAATTATAGAATAACAGGAGAAGAAGACATTACGATTCATGTCAGTCAACCCCACATGATATAAGAACAACACATTAGATTTATCCTAGAATCATATGCTAAAAGTGCAGGATTGACAGGTCAAGGAGTACATCATCAAAGTTACAAAACATGCTTTGCTAGAAATAAAGACAATGCAATAACATGGGAGAGTTTAAGGATCATTTTGCATGAAGCTAAAGATTAAATATGAATGACCTAGCAGTAAAATCTTCATTAAAGAAAATTATGGGGAAGTAGTTTCTACAAAAGTCCTAGAAATTCAAGGCATAAATGTGAACTCATAACAGGTAAAAGAGATGACAATCAAGGCTAACAAAAGCATGACCAATCAAACAGAACCTAAGAAGGCCAGGAACTATTTGAATCAATTACACAGTGTGACAGTATACTACACATGTTGAAAGTTATCATGTTTGATACTAGAGAACATGAAGTGTAGAGAATTCATTGAGACAATGGAGTTACAGTAAGCATACAACAATACAATGTTGAAAATTCTCAAATAACAAGAATCTTAAGGCATGAGTACCTAAAAGTGCAGAATACCCATACACGAACTAGTTGAGAAGTAATAATTAAGACTACAGAGAGTCAAGAATGCTAACCAGTTATGAAGATAAACGAGAAAAAGAGTGAAGAAGTTAGAATATCAGTAGTGATTCAGTAGTAGCAATTGAAAGAGGACAATGAAACCCCAAATCCCCGATGCTTCATAGTTCACAAGAGCCTCGAGAAGGGTTCCGAGCAGTGCTTGGACCGGAGGAGGTCGTTTAAAGGCCTTGGCTTTTAGCCACCCAAGAATTCAACAGTTTTAGAAAATATTTGAGTGTAACAGAGTGAGTAAGTGAAAGAGGAGAATAGTGAGAATAATAACAATGATTCGGTCCGTAAAAAGGGGATTAGGGGAGGGGTTTATATAGCAGCAAAATTAAACAGACAAACAAGGAAAAACAGTCAATCAATCATAAAAAAGGAAAGAATAACAGGCGAAATTGATTCAGAATTTATTTAGGATAAGTCAAGCAAACCCTAGTTGGAGTCGGATTTAGGGCAAGTTGTTCACAAGCCTCAAACACGACAGAATCACTCGAGATATACCATATCAAGAGAATTTTATCTTCTTAGGGGTGTCGAACCACAATTGCACCATAACCAAGAATCAAAGCCAGATCTGGCTTACCATAAGTGAAATGGTAATGAAATTTACGATAAAACGAGTACTGGTAACAAGAAAAGGCAAGTAAATTCGCGTATGGACGCGTGTGAGGATGGAATATGCAAGAATCTCCATGGTCGGATAGGGTTTAGCTTTGGGAGATGAAGGGAGTGTTTGAAGGCGTTGAAAATGATAAATGGGGTCTAGGGTTTGGGTTATGGAGATATAAGGAGATGGGTTGATTTATTATGGGTTGTTGATCATATACGACCGGTTTTGGTAGAAGGCGTGTGGTTTAGGATGTGAGGGCATTGGGCTAGCTTTTGGTCCGAACATTGCCTAGTTTTTGGGCCTGGTGTTACGGGAATCAGGTTGTGTGTAGTTCTGGATCCAACGGTTAATGAAACCGATGGATTTGTTATAAGAATGGTCGTATGTTTCGAAAAGGTTCTTTTTGGTAGGACAGTATCGTAAGTGGAATCATGAATATGAAATGAACGTTGCAGGCGTATCATGAGGCAGATGTTTGAGTCTCATAGAGCGAGAGGTAGGCACTGTCGATTACATTTGAGGTAGTCAAAGAATGTGAACGTTGTGAATGGAAACCGGAGTGAAGATTGCTCCTGTTTGTAGAATAGTTACTCCCGAGTTACCTGCAAAACATAAAACAAAGTGCATGCGAATATATATGGGTTATTGCGAAAATTTAAACATGATGCAAATTCCCTTTGGACCATCAAGGTTGTCTTTAGAAGAGGAGGATGACATCCTTAGACCATAACATCCTGGGCCATGAAGCATATGATAAATGATTCGCAGGCCATGAAATGGTGTCCTCGGGCCATGAGAATGGTGCCTCTGGACTATGACGCCTTTGAATAATTATGTGCAATTTTAAGAGATCCTCATGCCATGGAATGGTGTCTCCCGTCTATGAGGATGATGCCCTGTACCCACAATATCGTAGGTTCCGGCATGTATTTCCTCAAGCAATGTGGATGCTTCCTTGGCGTCAACAAATCATAATAATCCCAGGTCTGGAGTTCTTCTATACAGAATTCCTCTACTTTGAAAGAAATGGTTGGATAACTTCGAAGCATGCGCTTTGAATATGGGTAGCATGCTCTGGATATTTCCCTTTGCCAAATATTCCTTGACGTCGTGGATCAATGGGTTTCCATCGCTCTCTTCTTCAACATGAGCACAATAAGCTGGCTGTTTATGAATTCCTACTGGGATAGGATCGATGAAATTATTTTCTAGATGTTGTATCATGGAACACAAAGTGGCTAATGCATCTGCAAACTCTCCCTGAACCCTCGGAACATGTTTGAACTCTATCTTTGGAAACCTCTTGATCAGTTCTTGTACACAGTGCAAATATGGCAATATTTTGGGGTTCTTTGCAGCCCATTCTCCTAAAACCTGATGCACCAGTAGATTGGAATCTCTAATTACCAGCAGCTCCTGAACATTCATGTCAATGGCCAAACTGAGTCCCAAGATGCAAGCCTCATATTCTGCGATATTGTTGGTACAGGGAAACCTGAGTTTTGCAGATACTGGATAGTGTTGGCCGGTTTCTAATACCAAGATACCTACGATACATACTCCTTTGAAGTTTTCTTCTCCATCGAAGAACATTTTCCAACTATCATATGCTTCACTGATATCTTCTCCCATGAACGACACCTCTTCATCGGGAAAATACGTTTACAACGGTTTGTATTCTACGTCTACAGGATTTTCTGTCAAATGATCCTCCAATGCTTGCCCTTTGACCGCCTTCTTATTTACATAGATGATGTCGAACTCAATCAGCAATATTTTCCACTTTGCTAACATACCCATAGGCATGGGCTTCTGAAAGATATATTTCAGTGGATCCATCCTTGATATGAGATATGTAGTGTACGCATAGAAATAATGCCTCAACTTCTGAGCTATCCATGTTAAAGAACAGCAGGTTCATTCCAACAAAGGGAACTGGGCTTCGCAGGGTGTAAATTTCTTGCTCAAATAATATATTGCCTTATCTTTTCTTCCAGTTTCTTCATGTTGACCAAAAATGCAACCGAAAGCTCCGTCCGATACAGACATATAAAGCAACAATGGTCTTCATGGTTTTGGTTGGACCAAAATGGGCGGTTTGGATAAATACTTCTTGATTTTATCGAAGGCCTTCTGGCATTCCTCAATCCAACTTGTTGCAGCATCTTTCCTCAGCATCTTGAAGATTAGTTTACATATGACTGTTGATTGTGCTATGAAGTGACTGATGTAATTGAGACGCCCTAAAAAGATCATCACGTCTTTCTTATTCTTCTGTTGTGGAAAGTCTGGGATTGCTTTGGCTTTTGATGGGTCCAACTCAATCCCTCTGCGACTGACGATGGATCCTCATAATTTCCGGCAAGAACTTCGAAACCATACTTTGCAGGATTCAGTTTCAGATTATACCTTTGAAGTCGATCGAAGAATTTCCTCAGATCTGCTATGTGATCTGTAGTCTTCTTGGATTTGATGATAACGTCAGCCACACACACTTCTATCTCTTTGTGTATCATGTCGTGGAAAATAGTTGCCATGGATCTCATGTAGGTGGCTCCCGCGTTCTTCAGACCAAATGACATTATTTTATAACAATACATTCCCCATGGCGTGATGGAGGCTGTCGTTTCAGCATCCTCCTCATCCATCGAGATCTGATGGTACCGCGTGAAGAAATCCACAAAGGATTCTAGTTCATGGTTGGCATAGTTGTCGATCAATATGTGTATATTAGGTAACAGGAAATCATCTTTGGGACTCGCTCTGTTTAGATCTCGGTAGTCAACACATACTTTGACCTTCCCATCTTTCTTCGGAATTGGCACAATGTTGGCCAACCAGGTCAGGTACTCGACCACCCTAAGAACCTTGTCATTGATCTACTTTGTGACCTTCTCTTTTATCTTCAAACTCATATCCAGCTTGAACTTTATGAGCTTTTGTATCACCGATGGACATGTAGGATTAGTGGGTAGTTTGTGAGCGACAATGGATGTGCTCAAACATGTCATGTCGTCGTAGGACCATGCACATATATCTTCATATTCTTTTAGGAATATCATGTACTCTTATTTTTTGACGGTGATAGATGAATGCTTACGCATGTTTCCTTGACCAGTTCCAAATCCCCTAAATTTTCTGCTTCAGTTTCTTCTAAATTGGACTTTAGCCTGTTTTCAAAATTTTCCACTTCTCTGGCGATTTCCTCAGGTATCATATCATCTTCCAAGTCCTCCGAATGACTATCCTTATGTTGCATTGTCGGATTACATGTCACAGTCATGGGTTCATCGGGATAGGTAATAATAATGATGTAAAGAGAGAAAACATAGAGAATAATAGTAAATACGAGAAAATGGCAATGCATTAATTGAAATCCTTAAAACGTTAACAAATGCGTCTTGATGAATCGAGCAATTATTTCAAAAAAACTGAATATGTCTTAAATACATAAAAATAATTGATGCTAATCTGCCAAGCTACTCAGGAACTCGGCGGGCCCGGGACGGTGCAACAGTCCAGTTCTTGAGAATAGTTCCTCTTTCCACGTTTTGAATGATAAGGTATTCCTCCTCCCCCTCCTCAACTATCGCATTTCAATCCATTTCTTCTTCGTCCAGAAATAACTTCCTCATGCCGGCTAAGACCTCATCGTCCTTAGATCCCTACATCACGTCTGCTTGTTGGAATTTCTGTTGTAGAGGTGGTATCACTTGTTCCAGTGGATAATAAAGACCACGCCATGGCGGTGACCAATATGGTATTCTTGCAAAATATATTCATACACGATCCCAAAAGTTGTACCATGATATTTTGGTTATACTAACTTGGTGATTCGTTAGAGGTTTTTGTCGAGGCCCTTGTCAGTTTCATACCCTGTCCGTAGTAATATGCTTTCTATATTGTTACTCCACCATCGATCATTTTCAATTGCATTGACTCGCTCAATGCGATGGTACGTCTCTGCACCCAACTTCTTCTTATTCTCAATGATTGCACAGTCTGATTGGTGTAGATAGGTTTGCTTCCATCCTCATGGATAATCACTTCTTGATGATTCCATTCAAACTTCACAACCTTTTGCAGAGTAGAAGCCACTGCCCCAACGGCGTGTATCCATGGTCGTCCCAACAATAGATTATAGGTGGTAGATATATCTAGCACTTGGAACTCAACATCAAATCATGTTGGGTCCATTTGTAGGTTGAGGTTGATTTCTTCGATTGTGGATCTTTAGGATCCATCAGACGCTTTTCATTCATGCTTCCCATCTGTATCTCATGCAGGCCTTTACCCAACCTCTTTAGAGTAGTCAGTGGGCATATGTTGAGACTGAATCCACCGTCTATTAGGACCCTAGAGATGAACTTGTCCTCAAATCGCACTATGATGTGCAATTCCCTATTGTGACTTAGTCCTTCTAGTGGTAACTCATATTCGTAAAAGGTGATTTTGTGGCTCCCCAACGCCTGCCCAACCATGTTGGCCATCTCCCCACTAGTGATGTTGTTTGGTACATAAGCTTCAGTCAGCACTTTCATCAGGGCGTTCCCGTGTGTCTCTGAGTTTTGCACCAGTGACAAAATGGATATCTGAGCGGGATTTTTGTTCAGATGATCAACAACAGATTACTCCTTTGCTTGTACTTTCCTCAAAAGTTCATTAGTACCTGTCTCGATAATAGGTGGCTTGGATGCAGATTCCTTGCTTGCTCCCCCCAAAGTTTTCAAGTCTATAGACTCTGCCAGTTTTGGTCATGCCTTGTGCCGCACCTGTCTCCTCCATTTTTTCTTTCCCTTTTTCTCCTGGCTTGCGCAACATAGTCACATGGGATGTCATCAGACTTTGAGGATGGTATTGGAGCTACCATTACAGTGAAGGGTGCAGTTACCTCGACCTTAAACAATGCTTAGGCTTGTACCACGACTAGTGTGAGGTTGACCGGAGACATTTTATGATCATCCCCCTCTTGAATGAGTCCAATTGACCCTTTTGGGTCTCATTCTTCGTCAGTATCTATTACATTCACTCCCTCACCTCTGTGATCCAGTAGAGGATTATTGCGCACAATTGGTGCTGTTTTCTTTGCATGTATGACATTGTTCTAAATTAGTGTCTAAATCTTGTCCTTCAGTGTGCGACACTCATCAATTGAATGCCCCTTCATGCCCGAATGGTAGGCACATGTATTATTCGGGTTAATCCACTGAGAAGAATTATCCATAGCAACAATAGGGATGTGAGTGACATAACCAGCATCCTTCAATCTATCATATAATTGGTCTATGGGCTCAAGATCGGAGTGTATTGTCTAGGTCGTGTGTGATCAAAGTTTGGTCGTGGGCTTTGGTAGTTTTGGTGGGATGGTGGAGGTGAATGGTAATATGCGGGTTAAGCATTATAGGTGTGGTAGTTGGTAGCGGGTTGTTGGTATATGAGGGGTGAAGGTTGATATGTGGGTGGAGGTGTTTGGTATGTGAGTGGAGATTTAGGACCTTGGGCCACCTTGACAGCACCTACTTCCTTTTCTTTGAAATACATCCCGATTGTAAGGCTTTATTTGTGGCCTACAGCTCTTTGAAATTCGTCACCATCCCACTTTTAGTCCCTTCTTCTATTCTTTATCCTAGCTTGATGATGTTGGAGAATTTGTGATTCTCAATAACCATCAGCCTTTTATAGTACTGCGAGTCTTGAGCTGTGATGAAGAACTTATTCATTTGTTCTTCTTCGAGTGCTAGTCCTTTGCAGCCTCAGATCTCCATCGAGTAGCATATTCACAGAAGGTTTCTGTTAGTTTCTTTTTGAGGTTCTGAATATAGAAAACATCTGGTGCATTCTCTGTGTTGAACCCAAATCTGTCCATAAAGTCTGATGCCATACTTACCCAGCTCTCCCACTTCTTCAGATTCTGACTAATATACTAGGAGAATGCTTCTCCTATGAAGCTTCTCATGAACAACTTCATGCAGATTTGTTTGTTTTTTCTTACTCCTACTAGTTTGTGAAAATACGTCCTCAGATGCACTTTTGGATCACCAGTTCCATAGAACATTTCAAATTTCGGAGGTTTGTCTCCTTTCGGCAACTCTACATCTTGTTGAATGCACAAGTCTTCATAATTCAAACCTCCAACGCCTTTGCCATCTTCGACATTCTGAACTCTGGTACTGAGCTTCTTGAGGGGTGCGATTCTCTCGTACTAGTAATCCTGGACTATCCCATGGCAGCTTAGCAAAACCTCATATTTCTTCTAAGAGAGGAGTCATTTCTATGTCACCAAATCGGAAGACCATACTTTTCTCATCCCAGAACATGGTAGCAGCCTCAGTCAAAGCTCTGTTTTGTTGGATATTAAGCAAAGACGACAAGTTGCCAAGTACTCTTCTCACATGATTCTTGTCGCAAGGCACAAGGTCTTTCCACCAGTAAAGTAGCAGAGATGGGATGCTTTGGACCATGCCGAACCTGGGGACTTCATACATCATTTTCTGCAAACAAATAAAGGTTAGCCCTTTCCCCCTCTAGATTTGACCATTTACACGTTAATGATCAACATATTGGTATATTTTCCTCAAGTAATGCACATAACATGACGATGCCCATTGGGATTGTGGAAATCCTGTCGGGCTTTGGACAAGGCTTATCTTAGCGTGCTATTAAATTAACAACGTTTTATCTCATACTAGGTTTAACATGATGCATGTATATTTGATATTGGAGTAAGGTTTCTAGAAAGATATAGACAGGTACTCTAAAGCAAACAACTTGAGAGGGAAAGTCGCGGGACAATCGACTACACCTCCGATCGACTAGTCTATCACAAATAAGCCTTTCCTATTTAAAAATGGTAATTTGGAAGAGCGTGGACACTCATCGAGTGCCGCTATGTTGATAATTGGCACGAGTGGAGTATGATGTGGAGCATGCTTTACGCAGAGATAATAACATGTTGTCAAGTATTTGCATGATTGAATATGTAAAAGCAGTAAATAAAATAGCAAGAATAAACAAGGAAAGAGAAGGAAGACATAAGGAAGAAGTTAGTTTAGTTTATAGAAATATATGCTGGACTGTAATAAAGCATGTACGGAAGTAGGGATGGGAAATGCATGATATGGAAGTCTTAGACAAGATGAAAAGAAATAAAGAGTGGTCATAGCAAATAAAGGTGAATGGGGAAGGGATGTGCATGTCATAACAAATTTAAACAAATAAAGGTGGATAGGGGAAGAGATATGTATGTCATAGCAAGTTTAAACAGATAAAGGTAGAAGAAGGGAGGGGATATGCATGTCATAAAAGATTTAAAGAAATAGAGGTGAATAAGGGAAGGGATGTGCATAAAGAAAATAATCCACATAAGTCAAGTTCATCATGGTAAGAGCCTAAGAATATTCCCAGCAGAGTCTCCATGTTGTCGCGACCCTTCTCTCGCGCAATCGGGGTTCGACATGTGACAACTCTTTTAAATAGGTATTAAAAGAGAAAAGTCGCCACCTAACGATTTTAAGGTGCGTTAGGGAACCTATTCTGAAATAATTCTGTTTGACTAGTTAGCATCACCAAAGATTGGGTAAGTGCTCAAATTACCTCAAAGAGAAGGTGTTAGGCACTCTTCGAGGTCCACAACTGTGGGCCCCGCCAAACTTAGAACTAGAACTATGTGGATTATGTAATTAGTCTATGTGATCAAACAAACAAAGGTTGGAGAAGTTCATTATAACACAACTGGTACAAATCTTAAGAACTACAAGATATAAATACAATGTTCAAATGACTAAATGTAGATATCAAGAAAATCGGGAGGGGGGGGGGGGGGGGGGNGGCGAGGGTCCTAAGTTTTTTAGCCTAAAGTATCAACCCGTGCAACATAAATAATACATCGCAACTCCCTTTAGATAGGAGTTGCTCATATTATTCAGTGGGTACAAACTATCATCTCATGCTACCGAATTACTATATTAAAAGTTGTTTACCTAGAGGCGCTCTAATTTAATTCTAAGTCGTGTACTATGTGTGCACTACCCGTCTCATGCCTATGGCCCAAGAAGCTTTGGACCTACTATTTGGGTGGTTCTAGACTTCACCTAAGTTGCTCAAAAATGATAAATCTAAATGACATTCAAGACATGTAGGACTGCACATAAAGACAAATAAATGGCTCAAGTTGGTCTCCACATGTAAGGAATAAATGCACGCGAGCAAACTCATATTACAGACAGTATTAAGACGTATTGAAATTCTTAAGTCCTATAGGCATGATTTCAATGTGATTCTGGATTCCAATATTATGAGGCAATGTTATAATTTTTGGACTAGCGTATAGGCAAATTAGAGCATTACAAGTCCTATAGTCATGATCCCTACTCGTTTTGTAGTAAAGTAGTGAAAACAATCCCCGAATTCTGAATTACTGTGATGACCCAAAAGGTCATCTTGTATAATTTAGCAAAAACTGTGTTCCGAGTGCCGAAAGCCTCTGTTAATCTCAGCTCGATGTGCCTGTGCAGCCCGGACATATAGCCGGGAAGTCTTTATGTGGAAATGTGTTGAACTGTTGAATTTATGATAATTAATGGAATAAATTTGACTTTGGTCAACATTTTTGGTAAACCGAACCGGACCCGTGATTTGATGATCCCGGAGAGTCCGTAGGAAAATATGGGACATGAGCGTATGCCCAGAATCGAATTCTGAGGTCCTAAGGCCGAGAAATGAGTTTTTAAAGAAATTTATTTTCTGAAAATAAGAAAGACTTTTGAAAATGAACTTTGATGTGAAATTTGGGTTACCGGGCCCGTATTATGGTTCCGATGCCCGGGACAGGTTCAATATGTGTTATGTGAGTTATCTGTAAAATTTGGAAAGAAACGGACTTGGTTTGACGTGTTTCAAATCAAAATTGGAGAATTTAGAAGTTTAAGAAGATTGAGAAACTCTATGGATTTTTGAGTTTAATTCATTGTTTTTAATGTTATTTTAGTTGTTTCAATACTCGAATAAGTTCTTAGGATGATTTTGAAGTCGTGTGTATATTTGATTTTGAGCCCTGAGGGCTCGGGTAAGTTCCGGGTAGGTGTCGGGGTGCAAAAGTGTTGGAAAATCTGGTGTGTTGTGTTATTTCTAGTGTCTTGTCATTTCTTCTCTGCGATCGCGGTGTGTTGCATGCGATCACGATGTGTAATTTGTGAAGGGGGTCAATTTGCTCTGCGCAATCGCAAAGAGCTGAGTGCGAACGCGGAGCCTCAGGGTTTAGCTCTACGCGTTCGCAATCCCTTGTTCGCGATTGCGTAAATCTCTTGTGGGGTTGGGGGACTGGGCAGCAATTTGTTCTATGCGAACGCGATCTCTCATTCGCGGTCGCGTGGGTCCACATTTTTTTTCTCTGTGATCGCAATCCCTTGTTCGCGATCGCATAAGTTTAAAACCCAGTACTCTTCGCAATCGCAACTCCTTTTTCGCGATCGCGTAGAGTAAAATCGCTCAGTGAATTTAAAGTCTTAAAAATAGAATGTTATTTCGGGATTTCCACTTCTTCATCATTTCCTTCTTCTCCAAAACTCCATTGACGACCCCCAAGCTAGATTCCCTCCATAACCACTTGGGTAAGTGATCTTAGCAGCACTTTATTTCCCTAATCACTAGAATCTAGGCCTAAAATCCTAAAATCAAAGTAGAAATTAGGGGTTTTGGGTAGAGTTAGGGCTTATTGGATTTTGGGTAATTCAACCTCAACTTGGGGTCGGATTTCAAAACAAATCATATATTTGAACTCGTGGGGGTATGGGCGATCGGGTTTTGGTCCGAGCCTCGTGTTTGGACCAAGCGGGGTAGGGGTCGAATTTGCTATTTTTGAAAGAATGCTAGGAATAGGATAATTAGTCTATGGGATCGATTTGTTGAGTCATTATTGATATACTTAATTTAATTATGTCTAGATATTGTTTTTCCAGAGTTGAATTCAAAAGGAAAGGCAGTGTTAAAGGCTTAATTGCTATTTTTGGAACCGAGGTAAGCGTCTTGCCTAACTTTGGTGAGGGAATATGTATCATATGCTATGTGCTAAGTGGTTATCATGTTCAATGCATAGGTGAGGTGACGAGTACCTATGCATTGTGTGTCAAGCATGTCTGTGAGTCCATTTTTGATGAAATTCTTGTTCTTACTCCCATATCCATTGTATTATGAATTTGTCTCTACTTGGAAGTTGATTGTTGTTGAAAATCCTCGTTGATAAACTTGTGATGTAATGGTTCTATTGAGGACCCAACTGTAAAGGATATACTTGAAAAGGTTGGATATAGCTGAGACCCTTGCAGGGCAATTTGTTATGATAATGACTGATATTTTCCCCTTGTCGGGTGATCATGATTTGTTATTCCACTATGCTTCATTCCTTGCCATTTGATAACTGTCATTTCATTGGTGAGGAAGAGTGTAAAGCACGAAGGGTGATGCCGTGCCATTATTTACATTGATTACATCGTACATTGCATAGTGAGGAAGAGAGTAAAAGCACGAAGGGTGATGTCGTGCCATGATTTAGATTGCTTACATCATATATTACATAGTGAGGAAGAGAGTGAAAGCACGAAGGGTGATGCCGTGCCATGATTTAAATTTCTTACATCATATATTGCATAGTGAGGAAGAGAGTAAGAGCACGAAGGGTGATGACGTGCCATGGTTTATATTTTAAAAGCATGATGGTTGATACCGTGCCATGATTTATATTTAAAAGCACGAAGGTTGATGCCGTGCCATGATTACATTGCCAAACATGATACATTGGATCGTGAGGAAGAGAGTAAAATCACGACGGGTTGATGCTGTGCCATGATTCATGTTATCTGACATTGTACATTGCATTGTGAGGAAGAGAGTAAAAGCACGGAGGGTGATGCCATGCCATTAATTACATATCTGGTATTATATTTGTTTCATTAGTATATTTCTGATAAATTTCCTTCTTGTCTGTTCCTATGTGCTTAATTAACTGTTCTATCCCACTTGTTACCTCATTATCTGCTCCCGTATCCCCCTACGTATCTGTTTATCTCTTGTTTTGTTTTTTTATGATATATATTGTAGAACAGGATAGGTTAACGTTTGTTGTCAAGTCTAGCCTCGTCACTATTTTGGCCGAGGTTAGGCACGGTACTTACTCAGTACATGGGGTCGGTTGTACTGAAGCTACATTGCACATCTTATTGTTGTGCAGATCCCGCACCCGGACCCAATGGACAGCATTGAGGGAGTCTCCTTCAGTCCACCCTAAAGGATTCAAGGCATACCCGCTGGCGTTTGTGGGCCTTGGCGTCTCTCCTATCCCCAGTTCTTTATTTATGACTTGTCTTTCCTGTAGTTTAAGAGACAGTCATGTATTTCCTTTTAGACTTTGTGCTTAGCACTCCTATAGACAGTTCTTGAGTTTGTGACTCCAGGTTTTGGGAATTATTGCGACATTGTATTACGTTGTCTTTACTTAGCTTTGAAACATTATCTATTTCCGTTGTTAAGTTGTGAACTGTTTTGGCTTATTCTGTTAATTCGGTGTTATCATGTTAGTTTAACTGTACATGTTGGCTTGTCTTGTGGGTTCAATGTTAGACGCCATCACGACCCGAAGGTGGGATTTCAGGTCGTGACAAGTTGGTATCAGAGCCCTAGGTTGCTTACGTCTCACAACTCACGAACTAACTTTGTAGAGTCTGAAGGATCGGTATGGAGACGTCTGTATTTATCCCAGAGGCTGCAAAGTTAGGAATAACTCCACATTTCTTCATCTTCATCGTGCAAATTTATTCTATCATTGATGATTGAACTTTTCTACTCTTGTCCTCTCACTAATCTCGACATCACGCGAAGCGTCTTCGACCGAACAAGAGAGGATGCCCAGTGATAGCTACGATCAAGGGAAGAGACAGATGCAGAGCGCAGTCTAAAGCTCGAACATCAGCACTTATTGTACAGTCTCAAATGGATCTAGATGCGGAGGTTCTAGCTCGGTCAGTATATGCTGAACTACTTCAGATTCCGGAAGGATTTATAGCAACTCCACGGTTGCAGGATGCACTAGTCCATTTATTGAGGTTGGACAAGTTACCAAACAAGTTCCACTCCATTTCAGTGGTATATCTTTTGAAGACCTAGATGATTTTCCTGACTGCTTCCATGAAGTATTGCACACCATGGGAATAAGTGTAAAGCAACGAGGTTGAATTATATGAGCTGTGAAGTTTAACATCGTGGATTATCAGGTATGGTGACCTATGATTTTGTGCCACGTGGGGGGAGTCCTCTGTCAAGGAATAGATTGCGAGGTCGCATGTCATATCGGTTGTGGCTTGGAATGTATAAGGTCGGGGATATTTGCAAGAGATAAAGCTGGGAATTTCGGTATCCTTGATAACCATATATCTCAGTACCGGAGGAGTTATTCAAACAACTTGAGTTCTACAAAAGTCTACTAAGCGTGGAAGTCACGGTGGCGTCAGGTCATACGACGGTATCAGAATATGCCATCAGGTTCGATAAGTTAACCAGTCATACTCCTACGTTGGTTCGTATAGCCAAAGGGCGAGTCCCCAGACTCATTAAAGGAACCAAAAATGATTGTAAATTTCGGACGAACTCAGGGCAAGATGATACTTTATGTCGGCTAGTGGTAGAAATTGCCCTAGACTTGTGAGTGTCAAATTTCATCAGAGCACTCTGGCTACGTGCCCCCTTTGAGCTACAACTCAACTACATAACCACCTGAGGAAATAAGAGTCGGAATGTCGGAAGAGAAGGTTAGATTCCTAGAGGTGGAGACCCAGTCTGTTGATATATTTTCTATGGTATGGATGAGGTCGTTACATTAAATGATTTCATTAAAAGAACAATCTCTAATTATTATAAAGTGATGATTTTCTGAACTTAATTCAGTTATGCTTATCTAATAAAATTCTTCTAATATGCTCCTCTTTTGGGTGATCTTTGTAACTCAAAAAAAAACCTACTTATGTGAATACTTGTATTGAGAAATTCTATGGAAATAACTGTGTTTACCATTACATGTTGAAATTTTTCTTAACGGAAAATATTTAAATGAAGGAAATGGAATGTTTCGAGTGGCAAGATATGCATATTACTTGTGATTCAGAATCAAGGACGATATCCTCGCGTGTTAAAATGATTTGGTATATTTTAGACCGGACCTCGAGCCGCGGTGGAAGTTATGTAAGGTTGAGATCCTTGTGATGGAAATTCTTGTGTTTAAATTCTCCCTTGTGAATTAAATTTTGTTTCTTTTTACTATAAGTACTGGTAGGAAGTCATGCTTGTTAAAGACTTGTATATAAAAATAGGAGTAATAATAATAATAATATTAACTAATAAATAAATAAACTAATTAACCATCTATGCGTAATTTACTTAATTCATGCTATAATTATGGAGCCTTAACTTGCAAGGTAGGTGCCCGCTCCAGGTGGCATTAGATGAGGCACGTTATTTTGGGTAATTATGAGGTCTTCAAGCATCGTATCTCGATATCAGTATTCTGAAGGAATTGGAGGAGCAGTTACAGGATTTGTTGGGTAAAGTCTTCGTTAGGCCTAGTTTTTCTCCTTGGCGTGCTCCAGAGTTGTTTGTTAAGAAGAAAGATGGCTCAATGAAGATGCGTATTGACTACCAGCAATTGAACAAGGTTACTATTAAGAATAAGTGTCATTTGCCGAGGATTGAGGATTTATTAGACCATTTTCAGGGTGCTACAGTGTTCTCCAAGATTGATCTGAGATCTGGGTACCATCAGTTGAGGATTAGGGTGTCTGATGTCCCTAAGACAGCCTTTCCCACTCGAAATGGGCATTATGAGTTCTTGGTGATGTCATTTGGATTGATAAATGCCCTCGCTGATTTTATGGAGTTGATGCAACGAGTGTTTAGGCCTTATTTGGACTCTTTTGTGATTGTTTTCATTAATGATATATTGATATACTCTCACAGTCGAGAGGAGCATGAGCAACACCTTAGAGTCGTCCTCCAGACTCTGAGGGATAGTTAGTTGTATGCAAAATTTTCCAAGTGTGAGTTCTTGTTGAGTTCAGTTGCATTTCTAGGCCATGTGGTATCAAGTGGATCCCAAGAAGATTTCAGCAGTCAGAGATTGGCCTAGACCCACCTCAGCTACAGAGATCCGGAGTTTCTTGGGCTTAGCAGGTTATTATCGTCGGTTTCTTGAGGGCTTTTCATCCATTGTAGCCCTGATGACCAGGTTCACTCAGAAGAGTGCTCAGTTTAGGTGGTCTGAGGAGTGTGAGGCGAGCTTTCAGAAGCTCAAGACAGCCTTGACCACGGCACCAGTATTTGTTTTGCCCACAGGTTCAGGATCCTATACCGTGTATTTTGATGCTTCACGGGTTGGGCTCGGTGCAGTGTTGATGCAGGATGGCAAGATTATAGCCTATGCTTCTCGTCAGTTGAAGGTCCATGAGAAGATATATCTAGTTCATGACTTGGAGTTAACAGTTATTGTGCATGCATTGAAGATTTTGAGGAATTTCTTGTATGGTGTGCCATGTGAGGTGTTCACGGATCATAAGAGCTTACAATATTTGTTTAAACAGAAGGAGTTCAACATGAGACAGAGGAGATGACTAGAGTTGCGGAAGGATTATGATATTACCATTCTTCATCATCCGGGGAAGGCCAAAGTGGTGGCTGATGCTTCGAGCCGGAAGTCAGCTAGTATGGGTGGTCTTGCCTATTTATCAGTCGGAGAGCGACCTCTTTCTTTGGATGTTCAGGCGTTAGCCAACCGATTTGTGAGATTGGAGGTTTCTGAGACTAGCAGTGTTTTGGCCCATACCGTGGCCCGTTCTTCATTTTATGACCGTATTTGGGCCAGGTAGTATGATGATTGCCACTTATGTGTTCATAGAGATAGAGTCAGCACACTTCATCCCAGTATCAATTTGGTATTCAGCAGAGAAGTTGGCAAGGATCTATATGAGAGAGATTGTTAGACTGCCCGGTGTGCCCATATCCATTATATCAGACCGAGGTACTCAGTTTACCTCCTATTTCTGGAGAGTATTTCAGCGAGAGTTGGGCACCCAAATTGATTTGAGCATCGCATTTCATCCTCTGACGGACGGGCAATCCGAGCGTACTATTCAGATTTTGGAGGATATGTTGCGAGCTTGTGTTATTGACTTTGGTGGTTCATGGGACCAGTTCTTGCCTTTAGTTGAGTTTGCCTACAACAACAACTATCAGTCGAGCATTCAGATGGCACCGTATGAGGCGTTCTATGGTGGACGGTGTCGGTCTCCAGTCGGATGGTTTGAGCCGGGAGAGGCTAGATTGTTGGGTTCTGAGTTAGTCCAGGATGCCTTGGACAAGGTGAAGATCATTCAGGATAGACTTCGTACAGCTCAGTCCAGGCAGAAGAGTTATGCAGATCGCAGAGTTTGAGATTTGGCATTTATGATAAGCGACCGGGTATTTCTTCGAGTGTCGCCCATGAATGGCGTGATGAGATTCGGAAAGAAGGGCAAGTTGAGCCCTAGGTACATTGGTCCATTTGAGATTTTTTACAAGGTAAGAAAGGTAGCCTACAGACTTTCCTTGCCACGTAGTTTGTCAGCCGTGAATCCAGTATTTCATGTGTCTATGCTCCGGAAGTATATCGCGGACCCATCTCATGTACTTGAATTCAGTGGTGTCCAGTTGGACAAGGATTTGTCTTATGAAGAGGAGCCGGTAGCCATATTAGATCGGCAGGTGCGACAGTTGAGATTGAAGAGTTATCCTTCGGTTTGTGTTCAATGGAGAGGTCAGCCTGTTAAGGCAGCTACTTGGGAGTCTGAGCCAGATATGCAGAGCCGTTACCCCCATCTTTTCCCCATTTCAGGTACTTTTCTATGTCCGTTCGAGGACGAACGTTTGTTTTAGAGTTGGAGATTGTGATGACTCAAAAGGTCATCTTGTATAATTTAGCAAAAATTGTGTTCTGAGGACCGAAAGCCTCTGTTAATCTCACCTCGATGTGCGTGCACATCCCGTACATGTAGCCGGGAAGTCTTTTTGTGGAAATGTGTTGAACTGTTGAATTTATGATAATTAATGGAATAAAATTGACTTTGGTCAACATTTTTGGTAAACGGACCCGGACCCGTGATTGACGATCCCGGAAGGTCCGTAGGAAAATATGGAACCTGGGCGTATGCCCGGAATCGAATTCCGATGTCCCAAGCCCAAGAACTGAATTTTTAAAGGCAATTATTTTCTCAAAATAAGAAAGACTTTTGAAAATTAACTTTGATGTGAAATCTTGGTTACCGGGCCCGTATTATGGTTCTGATACCCGAAACAGGTTCAATATGTGTTATGTGAGTTATCTGTAAATTTTGAAAGAAACGGACTTGGGTTGACGTGTTTCGGATCAAAATTGGAGAATTTAGAAGTTTATGAAGTTCGAGAAAACTCTATGCATTTTTGAGTTTAATTCATTGTTTTTGATGTTATTTTAGTTGTTTAATTACTCGAATAAGTTTGTAGGATTATTTTGAAGTCGTGTGTATATTTGGTTTTGAGCCCTGGAGGCTCGGGTGAGTTCCGGGTAGGTGTCGGGGTGGAAAAGAGTTGGAAAATCTGGTGTGTTGAGCTGTTTCTGGTGTCCAGTCGTTTCTTCTCCGCGATCGAGGTGTGTTGCACGCGATCGCGATGTGTAATTAGGGAAGGGGGTCAATTTTCTCTGCGCGATCGCAAAGAGCTGAGTGCTAACGCGGAGCCTCAGGGTTTAGCTCTACGCGATCGCAATCCCTTGTTCGCGATCGCGTAAGTCTCTTGTGAGGTTGGGGGAATGCGCAGCAATTTGTTCTATGCGAACGCGATCTCTTGTTCGTGATCGCGTGGGTCCACGTTCTTGTTCTCTGTGATTGTAATCCCTTGTTTGTGATCGCGTAAGTTTAAAACCCAGTAGTCTCCGCGGTCGCAACTCCTTTTCCGCGATCGTGTAGAGTAAAATCGCCTAGTGAATTTAAAGTCTTAAAAACAGAATGTTATTTCGGGATTTCCACTTCTTCATCATTTCCTTCTTCTCCAAAACCCCATTGACGACCCCCAAGCTAGATTCCCTCCATAACCACTTGGGTAAGTGATCTTAGCACCAATTTCTTCCACTTTCTTTCCCTAATCACTAGAATCTAGGCCTAAAATCTTAAAATCAAAGTACAAATAAGGGGTTTTGGGTAGTGTTAGGGCTTATGAGATTTTGGGTGATTCAACCTCAACTTGGGGTCGGATTTCAAAACAAATCATATATTTGAACTTGTGGGGGTATGGGTGATCGGGTTTTGGTCCGAGCCTCGTGTTTGGACCAAGCGGACCCGGGGTCGAATTTTGGTATTTTTGAAAGAATGCTAGGGAATGGATAATTAGGCTATGGGATCGATTTATTGCGTCATTATTGATATACTTAAGTTAATTATGTCTAGATATTGTTGTTCCAGAGTTGAATTCAAAAGGAAAGGCAGTGTTAGAGGCTTGATTGCTATTTTTGGACCCGAGGTAAGTGTCTTGCTTAACTTTGGTGAGGGAATAGGTATCGTATGCTATGTGCTAAGTCGTTATCATGTTCAATGCATAGGTGAGGTGAAGAGTACCTATGCATTGTGTGTCAAACATGCATGTGAGTCCATTTTGATGAAATTCTTGTTCTTACTCCCATATCCATTGTATTATGATTTGTCTCTACTTGGAACTTTATTGTTGTTGAAAATCCTCGTTGATAAACTTGTGATGTAATGGTTCTATTGAGGACCCAACTGTAAAGGATATACTTGAAAAGGTTGGATATAGCTGAGACCCTTGCCGGGCAATTTGTTATGATAATGACTGATATTTTCCTCTTGCCGGGTGATCATGATTTGAGATTCCACTATGTTGCATTCCTTTCCATTATAATTGTCATTCCATTGGTGAGAAAGAGTGTAAAGCACGAAGGGTGATGTTGTGCCATGATTTACATTGATTACATCATATATTGCATAGTGAGGAAGAGAGTAAAATCACGAAGGGTGATGCCGTGCCATGATTTACATTGATTACATCATATATTGCATAGTGAGGAAGAGAGTAAAATCACGAAGGGTGATGCCGTGCCATGATTTATATTTTAAAAGTACGAAGGTTGATACCGTGCCATGATTTATATTTAAAAGCACGAAGGTTGATGTCATGCCATGATTACATTGCCATACATGATACATTGCATCGTGAGGAGGAGAGTAAAAGCACGAAGGGTGATGCCGTGCCATGATTCATGTTATCTTACATCGTACATTGCATTGTGAGGAAGAGAGTAAAAGGACGAAGGGTGATGCCGTGCCATTAATTACATATATGGTATCATATTTGTTTCATTAGCATATTTCTGATAAATTGTCTTCTTATATGTTCCTATGTGCTTAATTCACTGTTCTATTCCACTTGTTACCTCATTATCTGTTCCCGTATCCCCCTACGTATCTGTTTATCTCTTGTTTTGTTTTTCCACGATATATGTTGTAGAATAGAACAAGTTAATGTTTGTTGTCAAGTCTATCCTCGTCTCTGCTTCGGCCGAGGTCAGGCTCAGAACTTACTCAGTAAATGGGTTCGGTTGTACTAATGCTACACTGCACATCTTATTGTTGTGCAGATCCCGCACCCGGACCCAGTGGACAGCGTTGAGAGAGTCTCCTTCAATCCACCCAGAGGCTTCAAGGCATTCCCGCTGGCGTTCGAGGGCCTTGACGTCTCTCCTATCCCCAGTTCTTTATTTCTGTCTTGTATTTCTTCTAGATTTCAGAGATAGTCATGTATTTCCTTTCAGACTTTGTATTTAGCACTCCTATAGACAGTTCATGAGTTTGTGACTCCAGGTTTTGGGGAATTTTTGCGACGTATTATGTTGTCTTTACTTAGCTTTGAAACATTATCTATTTCCGCTGTTAAGTTGTGAATTTTTTTTTGGCTTATTCAGTTTATTCAGTGTTATCATGTTAGTTTAACTGTACACGTTGGCTTGTCTAGCGGGTTCAACGTTAGACGCCATCACGACCCGAAGGTGGAATTTCGGGTCGTGACAATTACCAACACTCATTTTATAGAGATGTGTCTTAGGCGGGTGACAATATGATATAGGCAGGATTTCTATCAATTGTTGAAATTGATTTTATAACACTTTACTCCTATAGAAATGTCATCTAGGCAGGGCAGTGTGATGAAAACAACGACAATAATCCATTAAAAGACTAGAACACTACATTCAGGATTTCTAGATGGGCAGTACACTTAAAAGCAATAGAGGCGATTTGTTGATTGATTAGTTGGATCCTTAGAGATAATGGTATACATACTAGCCAAACACATTATATTGCATCCTATAAGAATGTTCTCTAAACGTGCGCAATGAGAAACAAGTACAACAAATTCTTAAACTAACATTCTTTGAGTGGTGAACAAGTATTAAACAAGTTAAGTGAAGTGTGTGATTCCCTATAGGCATGGTATCTATCAGTGTACATAAATAAAACATGCTAAACAAAAAGTAGAGCACATAGACCCTATAGGCATATTTTCTACCCTTTCATACAAGTATTAGAACACCCCAACTCCCCTTTTACTAATTTCCCCATCGTTCAATTTTACAAGTTATTACAGATCACTGTTAAATAATTACTAGCCCAAATACAATATAGATAACCCAACAGTAAATTTGGGTCATCAAATAGGCTCGAGACTTCATGCAGATAACGGGGCCAAACTCCAAGTGTAGTCAGTATATTTCGAAAACCTCAAAAACAAAGGCAAGCTCAACATACCAGGCCCAAACGATGCTAAGGATTAAGCTAAGAGATGCTAAGTTTGGACACACAAGTAACATAACTAGTCGTACACTGCAATTAGCAAACTATTCTAAGCAAGATCATGCTTAATTGGGAAGACATATAAGACACATATGACGCAAGTTCATGTTTATCACACCCAAAACAGAGTTAGATAGTGATAAGATTGACCATCATAGGACAATATACCATTTCAATGAGTTTCAAAGCAAATCATTGACCAGAAACAAACTAAAGACCTCTAGATGATAGTTTAACAGAATAATGAACATGAAGCCAGGTAGAGTGCAGTACCTATAGGAAGGTTTTAGCATCAGAACCTTGTGAGAATATGGTGGCAAACAGCACAACAACATGCAAGTGGGCACAATTTGGCAAGAATCACTTAGTTGATCATGAAACTCAATATGGTGGACATTGACTATAACACAAAGATTCTACAGAACTCACATGTCATTTATAGAATAATAGGACAAGCAGACATTAGAATTCATCTCAGTCAACCCCACATTATATAAGAACAACACATTGGATTTATCCTAGAATCAAATGCTAAGAGTGCGGGATTGACAGGTCAAGGAATACAATTATCAAATTTATAAAACATGCTTGGCTAGAAATCAAGACAATGAAATAACATGGGAGAGTTCAAGGATCAGTTTGCATGAAGCTAAAGATTACACATGAAGGACCTAGCAGTAAAAGCTTCATTAAAGCAGACTATGGGAAGTAGTTTCTCCAAAAGCCTCAGAAATTCAAGACATAAATGTGAACTCATAACAGGTAAAAGAGATGACAATCAAGGCTAACATGAGCATGACCAATCAGACAGAACCTAGGAACAATTTGAATCAATTATACAGAGTGAAAGTATACTACACATGTTGAAAACTATCATATTTGATACTAGAGAACATGGAACTGCAGATTATTTATTGAGACGATGGAATTACAGTAAGCATACACAATACAATGCTGGAAATCTCAAATAACAAGAAGCTTAAGGCATGCTTACCTAAAACTGCAGAATACACATACACGAACAAGAAGACAAGTAATAATTAAGGCTACAAAGAGTCAATAATGATAACCAGTGGCGAAGATAAACAAGAAAAAAAGTGAAGAACTTAGAATATCAATGGTTATTTAGTAGTAGCAATTAAAAGAGGACAATGAAACCCCAAAGCCCCCATGCTTCAGAGTTCACAAGAGCCTCGAGAAGGGCTCCGAGCAGTGCTTGCACCAGAGGAGGTCGTTGAATGGCCTTGGCTTTCAGCTGGCCCGGAATTCAACAGTTTTAGAAAATATTCGAGTGTAACAGAGTGAGTGAAAGAGGATAATAGTGAAAATAATAGCAATGATTCGGTCCGTTAAAGGGGTTTAGGGGAGGGGTTTATATAGTAGCAAAATTAAACACACAAACAAGGAAAAATAATCAATCAATCATAAAAAAGGAAAGAATAACACGTAAAATTGTTCATAATCAATTTAGCAAAAGTCAAGAAAATTCTAGTTGGAGTCGGATTTAGGGCAAGTCGTTCACAAGCCTCAATCACGACATAATCACAGGAGATATACCATACACAAGATAAATTTATCTTCTTAGGTGTGTAGAACCACAATTGCACCCATAACCAAGAATCAAAGCCAAATCGGGAATAACATAAGTGAAATGGTAATGAAAGTTACCATAAACGAGTAATGGTAACAAGAAAAGGCAAGTAAATCCGCATATGGACGCGTATAAAAAAGAAATAAGAAAAAATCTCCATGGTCGGCTAGGATTTAGGTTGGGAGATGAAGGGAGTGTTTGAAGGCGGCGAAAGTGATAAATGGGGTCTAGGGTTTGGGTTATGGAGATATAAGGAGATAAATTGATTTATTATGGGCCGTTGATCATTTGAGATCAACGACCAGGATCAAGGGGAGAGTGGGGCGGGTTATTTGCAAGGGGTCCAACCGGGTTGGGGAGAAGGGGTGTGGTTTGGGCTGTAAGGGTATTGGGCTAGCCTTTGGTCTGAACATTGGCCTAGTTTTTGGGCCAGATTTTAAATATATAGAATTAAGGGAAAATAACTTAATAAAATAGTTAAATAAAATATAATTCTATTTATGAAACTTAATACTTTAAAACAACAATAGAAGATTATAAAAATATAAAAACTTATTTTTACCTTGAATAAAATGACAAATGCAATTAATTATAAAATATATGCTATTATTGCAAAATTAAATAACTAAAAATATAGATATAGTTATATGAAACAATGTAAAATGTTTTAAAACATATATGTGGATGCAAGTAATAAATTTGGATGATTAAGTCACCACAAAATAATTTAGAGGGTAATCAACAAATAATCAAGTAATTTTAATGCAATGAAATCAATTTTAAATATTATATAAATCTTGTAAATTAAGTAACGATGCAAAATGATATTTTGAAAGTATATATACTTATTTGAAAAAATATGAGGATAAAATTGGATATCAACACCTACCACACAAGGCCAGCCCAAACCTATACCAAAACTCAAATGCTCTGATCAAAATCAAAAAAACAAAAACTATTCTTACTCCAATTTCAATATTAAAACTAAAATTGGCATCAATAATACACCAACTAACACTACATTAGTAAACAACTACCAAAATTAATCAATAATTAACAGACTAATTAAACAAGAACTTCACTTAATTAAAATAAACTACTAGTTAATCTTCTTTTAAACATGTAATGCAATCAGTCAAAATACAAAGACGCTAATAAATCAGTAAATCTGACAGTTGAGTAAAGAAATGAAAAGAAGGATTACCCATTGATGACATCGCTACCAGCATCAACGAATCTGAGCAGTGGTCGATATCATTACATGAACACTGATTCATGCTTGAAAGGTAGAAACAATAGTTGCATGTAATGATAGCGACCATAGTTTGGCTAGAGAATCGAATGTAGGGAGATGGAGAAGAAAGAAACTTGGAAAATCAGTGAAAATTTGACCAAAAACTTGGTGACACCCAAATGTCATGAAACCAACATAAATTGATAGCTTTCAATAAATGCAGTTGATTGATGCAAGTTGTAGCTTAAGATAAACCTAGATTAGAGAAAAAATCAATAACAACACGAACTATGGTATTGTGGGGTTTCTAAAATATGAAATTCATGGAATGCTAGAGGGAATTAAAGGATGAGGTTAGGATGTTTAGAAAGAGCAGAAGATAGGGATTGTAGAGTGAAGCTTCGGGGTTATTTGGTGATGGTGCCGCATGATATGAGCTCTGGTGGTGTGGGCGGCTAAGGTAGGATATGAGGGAGAAGGAGATGTTTGGATTAGTCTATAGGGTTTTGGGAAGGGGGGGGG
>MDKI01260156.1:0-80821 GCA_005239505.1 Nicotiana paniculata
TATTATTAATTTTTTTTTTTTTTAATTTTTATTTAAATTTATTTTTTCTTAACTCCTTTTTTTATTGAATAAAAGAAGATAAAATACACATGTATATATATATATATTTTCTTCTATTTAAACATAGAAAAAATCTTATATTCTAAGAATGTGAATATTTTTGTTGTTTTTAATTTTCTTAAATAGAATCTATTAAGAGTAAGATAAAAATTTAACATATTAAGATTAGATATAACCTTAATATTTATAGCAAAAAATAGTATAGAATTTGGGTGTGGTCAAAAAATAGTTGTTCACAGTCATCACGCTTCATGCTTTTACTCTCACAATGTATTTTATTCAGGCACGATATCACCCTTCGTGCTTTACACTCTTCCTCAAAATATAATATGTTTGGATCATGCACGACATCAACCTTCGTGCTTTACTCTCCTCCTTACCAATCACAGAATCATTAAATACATACAAAGAGGGATTTCGCAGGAAATCGACATTTCATCATAATTTCTATTTTAATTCATCATTTCAATATCAATTCAATATTCACAATATTATCCATCATGGTGGAACCGGGTATCAAACTTCCAATATTTCAACAATGATAATCACAAGTAATAGGCTTTACGACTACCAAAATAACAAGAATTTGCTTTCACTCGCATGTTATGACCTGACCACAACATATAATTACTTGGCACCTCACCTATACATTGGATTTAGCAACAAAACAGGTAACAAGTAGTCACACAATACCTATTCCCTTAAGCTAATGTTAGACACAATACTTACCTCGAATTCACAGGCCACTCACTGCTCAAGTACTGCTTTTCCTTTGGAATTGGGCTTCAACTCACTCGTACCTAATCATAATTAGTTCAATATCATTAATTAGTTCTAAAGGAACTAACTTTACTAAAAAATTAATTTTTTCCTAAGTTTTTTCAAAAAAAAGTTAAAAACCGACCCCGGGCCCACTTGGTCCAAACTCGGGGTTCGGACCAAATTTTGTTTACCCATTCACCCCCAAGCCCGAGTATATAATTGGTTTCGAAATCCGACCTCAATTTGAGGTCAAAATTTGATTTTTGCAAAATTCTCTAATTCTACCCAAACCCCCAATTTCTACCATGAACATTCTTGATTTTTGATTGAAAAGTGATGAAAAACATTGGGTAACCGAAAGACAAGAGTTTAGAATCGTTTACCAACACTTTGAGGATGAACTTGTAGGTTGAAAATCGCCTCTAGATCTTTTTAGTTCGAAAATATGAAGAAAATAGGTTCTGCCCGTTTTAAAATCTATTATTAAATCGCTGGACAGGCCTTCATCGCGTTCGCGATGGGCCTGTCAAGATCGCAGCGGGATATGGCCCAGTGGCCTTCGCGTTTGCATAAAATGACCCACGTTCGCGGAGCTTTGATTCAACGGGGTATCGCGTTCGCAGCCCAAGGGACACGTTCGTATAGAAGAAATGGGCTCCCTACCCCAGGCCCACTTACACAGCCGTTCGCGAAGGGCATCCCACCAATGCTTTGCGTTCGCGGCCAAGGCTACGCGTTCGTGTAGAACAAAACGACCCCCAGCAAATTTACTCTACGCGATCGCATAGAGCAAAGCATCAGCGCACCGGAAACAACAGATTTTTATAAGTTCAAAACATCCTGTAGCCTATCCAAAACTCACCCGAGCCATCTGGGCTCTAAACCAAACATGCACGCAAGTCTAAGAATATCATACAGACATGCTCGTGCGATCAAATCACGAAAATAACATCTAAAACTATGCATATAACCTCAAAACTCATGATTTTTCTCAAGAACACTTCAATTTCACTATTTCTCAACCGGACGTCCGAATCACGTCAAACCAAACTCCGATTCTCACCAAATTTCATTGATAAGACTTAAATATCACAACAAACCTGTACCGAGCTCCGAAACCAAAATACGGGCCCGATACCAACTGTTTCAAACTTTAATTCATTTCTTTATTTCATTAAAAATTTAGTAAAACAATTTTCTTCAAAAATTGATTTCTAAAGCTAGGGACCCCGGAATTCAGTTGTGGGCATACGCCCAAGTCCCATATTTTACTGCAGACCTCCCGGGATCATCGGAACACGGATCCGAGTCCGTTTCCTCAAAATGTTGAACAAAGTCAATTAAAACCAAATTTTAAATTCCAAAAATAATTTTTTTCTCATATTTTCAACAAAAAGCTTTCTGGTTTCATGCCCGGACTATGCACACATATCGAGGTAAATAAAATTAATCTTTTTAAAGCTAATGATCCTTGAATGGAGTCTTAATTTATGAGATGACTCTTTGGGTCATCACAATCTCCACCTCTAAAACAAATGTTCGTCCTCGAACGGACATAGAAAATTACCTGAACTGGCAAACAAGTGGGGATGTCTACTCTGCATGTCCGACTCGGACTCCCAAATAGTTGCCTCAACAGGCTGACCTCTCCACTGCACTCGAACTGAAGGGTAACTCTTTGATCTCAACTAACGAACCTGCCGATCTAAAATGGCTACTGGCTCCTCCTCATAAGTCAAATCTTTGTCCAATTGAACAGAGTTGAAATCTAACACGTGGGACGGGTCACCATGATATTTCCGGAGCATAGACACATGGAATACCGGATGAACTGAGGATAACCCTAGAGGCAACGCAAGTCTATAAACTACCTCCCCCACTCTCTCAAGAATCTCAAATGGTCCGATATACCTAGGGCTAAACTTGCCTTTCTTCCCAAATCTCATGACACCCTTCATGGCGATACTCGAAGTAATACTCTCTCTCCAACCATGAATGCCACATCACAAACCTTACGGTCGGCGTAACTCTTTTGCCTAGATTGAGCTGCACGAAGTCGATCCTATGTAACCTTGACCTTATCTAAGGCCTCCTGAACCAAGTATGTACCCAATAACCAACCCTCTCCCGGCTCAAACCACCCAACTGGCGATCTATACCCTCTACCATATAATGCCTTACAGGGAACCATCTAAATGCTCGACGGATAACTATTATTATAGGCAAACTCTGATAACGTCAAGAATTGATCCCAAGAACCTCCAAAATCAATAACACAGGCATGAAGCATATCCTCCAAGATCTGGATAGTACACTCGGACTGTTCGTCCGTCTGAGGATGAAATGTTGTGCTCAAATCAACTCGTGTAACCAATTCTCGATGAACTGCCCTCCAAAAGTGAGAGATAAATTGCGTACTCGATCATAAATAATAGACACGGGCACACCGTGAAGGCGAACAATCTCTTCAATACATATCTCTGCCAACCGCTCCGAAGTATAAGTACTTGCCACTGGAATGAAATGTGCTGATTTAGTCAGCCTATCCACAATAACCCAAACGACACCAGACTTCCTCTAAGTCTGTGGGAGTCCAACAACGAAGTCCATAGTGATACGCTCCCACTTCCACTCAGGAATCTCTATCTGCTGAAGTAAACCACCGGGTATCTGATGCTCATATTTCACCTGCTAGCGATTCAAACAACGTGCCACATAAGCAGCAATATCCTTTTTCATCCTTCTACACCAATAGTGTTGTCGATGGTCCTGGTACATCTTGGCAGCACCCGGGTGAATAGAATACTTAGAACTGTGAGCCTCCTCAAGGATCAACTCACGAAGTCCATCAACATTAGGCACACATATACATCCCTGTATCCTCAAAACACCGTCATCTACAACTGTAACCTTCTTGGCACCACCGTGCTGAATGGTGTCCCTAAGGGCCATCAAGTGTGGGTCATCATCCTGCCGATCTCTGATACGCTCGAATAAGGAAGACCGAGCAACTGTACAAGCTAGAACATGGCTGGGAGAATTGTCCAACCTCACGAACTGATTAGCCAACGTCTGAATATCTGAAGCTAACAGTCTCTCACCAACTGGAATAAATGCAAGGTTGCTCATACTTACTGCCTTCCTACTCAATGCATCGGCCACCACATTGGCCTTTTATGGATGATACAATATAGTGACATCATAGTCTTTCAATAACTCTAGCCATCTCTTCTATCTCAAATTAAGGTCCTTTTGCTTGCTGGAGGCTAAGATGATCCGTGCACACCTCACATGGTACGCCATAAAGATAATGCCTCTATATTTTCAATGCGTGAACAATGGCGGCCAACTCCAAGTCATGAACAGGATAATTCTTCTTATGAACTTTAAACTGCCGAGACGCATATGCAATCACTCTACCATCCTGCATCAATACTGCTCCAAGCCTAACATAGGAAGCATCACAATATACTGTAAAAGATCCTAAACGTGACGGCAACACCAACACCGATGGTGAAGTCAAGGTTGTATTGAGCTTCTGAAAGCTCACCTCACACTCTTCCAACCATTTAAATGGGGCACCCTTCTGAGTCAATCTCGTCATCGGGGCTTCTATAGACGAGAACCCCTCCACAAAACGACGGTAGTATCCTGCCAAACCCAAGAAGCTCCTGATTTTCGTGGCTGAAGTGGGTCTAGGCCAGTTCTTGACTGCCTATATCTTCTGAGGATCTACCTGAATACCCTCTGCTGATACGATGTGACCCAAGAAAGCTACTGAATCTAACCAGAATTCACACTTCGAAAATTCTGCATACAATTGATTATCCCTCAAAGTCTGGAGTGCTTTGTGCTGCTCATGCTCCTCCCGGCTGTGGGAGTATATAAGAATATCATAAATGAACACAATTATGAATGAATCCAAATAAGGCTTGAAAAACCCGATTCATCAAATCTATAAAGGCTGCTGGGGCATTAGTCAAGCCAAAAAACATCACAAAAAATTCATAGTGCCCATACCTTGTCCGAAAGGCTGTCTTAGAAACATCGGACGCCCTAATATTAAACTGATGGTAGCTCGATCTCAGATCAAATTTTTGAAAACACACTAGCACTGTGAAGCTGCTCAAATAATTCATCAGTTCTCGGCAATGGATACTTATTTTTGATAGTAACCTTATTCAACTGCGGGTAATCTGTACACATTCTCATCAATCTATCCTTCTTCTTTACGAACAAAATCGGTGCACCCCAGGGCGAGACACTAGGCCTGACGAAACCCTTATCAATCAGGTCTTCCAACTGTTCTTTCAATTCTAGTGGGTCCATCCGGTATGGAGGAATAGAAATGGGCTGAGTGCCCGGAGCCACATCAATACAAAATAGATATCCCTATCGGGTGGCATCCCCGACAGGTCTACAGGAAACACTTCGGGAAACTCCCGAACAATAGGCACTGACTCTATTGAAGAAATTTCGGCATCAGAATCACGAATATGAGCCAAATAATCCAAACATCCCTTCTCAACCATGCGACGAGCCTTGACATAAGAAATCACTCTACTAGCAGAATGACCAGGAGTCCCTTTTCATTCTAACCGAGGTAATCCCGGTAAAGCTAAAGTAATTGCCTTGGCGTGGCAGTCCAAGATGTCATAATAAGGTGACAACCAATCCATGCCCAATATGACATCAAAATCGACCATGTCAAGAAGAAACAGGTATACACTAGTTTCAAGACCCTCAATAACGACTAGGCACGAACGATATATATGATATACCACAATAGCATCCCCCACTAGCGTAGACACATAAATAGGGACACTCAAGGCATCACGGGGCACAACCAAATACAAGGCAAAATATGATGGCACATAAGAATAAGTAGACCCCGGATCAAACCAAACTAAAGCAGCTCCATTACAAACTGAAACGGTACCTATGATAACTATATCGGAGGAATCCACCTCGGGTCTGGCTGGAAATGCAAATAATCGGGGCTGGGTCCCACCACCCTGATCTACGTCACGGGGAGGACCCCTGACGGGTGGACCTCCACCTTTAACGGGCTGGCCTCCACCTCTAGAATTTTGACCTCTACCTCTGGCCACCTGACCCATACCCTTAGCTGGCTGGGGCAGGTGGTGCTGCAACTGGTGCCAGAAAAACAGGAGAATTCTGGTACTGAGAATTATCTGACGCACGAGGGCAATAACTAGCAATGTGCCTCGGGTCACCACAAGTATAACAAGACCTCGGATGCCGAGACTGCTGGCCGAAAAACTGACCATGTCGACCTGGATATCCCCTCTGAAAGCTCTGGAGAGGAGGTGTATCCATAGGGGCTGACTGATCAAAATAAGGCAAATGAGAGCCACGACCACCTGGGGCCACCTGGTACGTCTGAAGTGCTGAATTAAATGTCCTGGAAGGATGGCCTTTGCCCTGAGTACTCCCGCCTCTAGATGAGGCACCACTTAATCCACCGGAATGGCGAGGTCTCTTGTCTGACCCCTGACCTCCCATCCCAAGAACCGATTCAACTCTCCTGGCCACATTGGCCGCGTCATGAAAGGAAATCCAGCCCCCGTATCTTTGGCCATCTACAACATGATGAGCTGAGCAAGGCCCTCAATAAATCTCCTAACTCTCTCTCTAGGTAACAAAAGAATAGCATGCCGATTCAAATTCACAAAGTGGTTCTCATACTGGGTAACTGTCATGCCGCCCTGCTAAAAACACTCAAACTAACGACGCTTCTCTTCTCTAGTAGTCATAGGCAAGACTTTCTCCAAAAATAGGTAAGAAAACTGATCCCAAGGAGCAGGTGACCCAGCTAGTCTAGTCAACCAATAATCCCTCCACCATTTCTTGGCGGAACCGGTCATTTGAAATGCGGCGAAGTCGACCCCATTGGTCTCCAAAATACCCATATTACGAAGAACCTCATGACAACTGTCTAGATATTCCTGAGGATACTCTGAAGTAGCACCACTGAAGTGAACATGGAAAAGCTTGATAAACCTGTCAAGTCTCCACAAAGAATCGGAAGTCATAGCTGCCCCATCAACAATTGGGGATGCAACAACTGTCTGAACTACCCAACTGGGTTAGCTGCTAGGGTCTGGACCTGAGGAGTAGTCTGATCAGGAGTGTGGGTAGCAGAAGTCTGGACCCCTCCTCCAGCCTGAGATACAGCTGCTGCAACAAGGAGTGCGCCAGTCTGGGCTACACTCTCTATAAGGCCCACTAATCGGACCAAAGCATCCTAAAACAAAAGGGTAGCAATGAACCCCTCTGGGACCTGAGCTGGTCCAGCTGGAACAGTCTGAGCGAGAGCCCCCTCATCAATCTCAACCCCGGGCTCCGCAGCTGGGGCTGCAGTATGAGCAACGGGTTGAGTCCTGCGCCTGCCTCGGACTCTAACGTGGCCTCGGCCTCTGCCCTTAATAGGATCTGTTGCTACTGCTAGAGGACCGGATTGTTGGTCAGCAAAAGAGGAAGCACGTGTTCTCTCCATCTGCGAGAGAATAGAAGAGTTCAATCGGTATTGTTTTTGAGATATCAAGAATTGCACGATAGAGTAGAAATATGAGTTTCTTCCTAACTTCATAGCCTCTGAGAGATAAGTACAGACGTCTCTGTACCGATCCCTTAGACTTTATTAAGCTTGTTCGTGAATTGTGAGACCTAGGCAACCTAGAGCTCTGATACCAACTTGTCATGACCCAAATTCCCAAACCACGGGATCGTGATGGAGCCTAACACCACACTTGCTAGGCAAGTCAATGTTAGAACTTAACTAACCATTTTCTTTGAAAAATTTGCTTAAACATGAATAAACAATTCAAAAATGAATATTGAATCTAATATTTCCCAATAAATAACTTCATGAATAATAACCGAATAAATAAATCGAACCACGAACTAAATATGTATTATATAACTACCTAGGATCTGGTTTCACAATTCACGAACTACTAAAGAGTACTACAAATAAATGGGTTGAAAGAAATATGTCTTTGTTCTGAATGAAATAAAACAATATCTAAATAAATAAGGGAAGACTCCAGGAATCTCCGGACGCCAGCAGATCTACCTCGTGTCTCTGTGTAAAAACACAACTATGCTCAAAGAATCAGCTCTGACCAGTACCTGGATCTGCACCACAAGTGTAGAGTGTAGTATCACTACAATCGACCCCATGTACCGAGTAAGTGCCGAGCCTAACCTCGACGAAATAGTGACGAGGCTAGGACATGACACCACATAAAACCTGGACATGTATAAACATACTAGTAGCAATAATAGCAATTAAAGAGTTAACATTATATCCAATAATGGGAAGGGATCATGCTATGAGGAATTTAACATAAGGAGTGAGAAAAACAACAATACAACAATAAACAGTAATCAACAATAATTTAAAGCAACAAGAATAGAAAAGTAACTCGCATGACACCACCCTTCGTGCTTTTACTCTCATCCTCCCCATATCATGAATAAGCATACACGGCTTCACCCTTCGTGCTTTTACTCTCACAATGTATTTCATTCAGGCACGACATCACCCTTCGTGCTTTTACTCTCACAATGTATTTCATTCAGGTACGGCATCACCCTTCGTGCTTTACACTCTTCCTCATAATAAAACATATTTTGATCATGCACGGAATAACCCTTCGTGTTTTACACTCGTCCTTACCAACCACAGAATTATTAATAACACAAAAATAGGGATTTTGCAGGAAATCGACATTTCATCATTGTTTATATTTTTATTTATCATTTCAATCTCAATTCAATATTCACAATATTATCCAGCATGGTGGAACCGGGTACCGAACTTCGACATTTCAACAACAACGATAATCACAAGTAATAGGCTTTACAACTACCAAAATAACAAGAATTTACTTTCACTCGCATGTTATGACCTGACCACAATGTATAGGTAGTCGTCACCTCACCTATACATTGGATTTAGCAACAAAACGAGTAACAAGTAGTAACACAATACCTATTCCCTCAAGCTAAGGTTAGACACAACGCTTACCTCGAATTCACAGGCCACTCACTGCTCAAGCACTACTTTTCCTTTGGAATTGGGCTTCAACTCACTCGTATCTAATCACAATTAGTTTAATATCATTAATTAGTGCTAAAGGAACTAACTTTACTGAAAAATTATGATTTTTCTAAGTTTTCTAAAAAAAAGTTAATAACCGACCCTGGGCCCGGTTGGTCCAAACTCGGGGTTCAGACCAAATTCTATTTACCCATTCACCCCCAAGCCCGAGTATGTATTTAGTTTCGAAATCCGACCCCAATTCGAGGTCAAAATTTAATTTTTACAGAATTCTCTAATTCTACCCAAACCCCCAATTTCTACCATGAAAATTCTTGATTTTTGATTGAAAAGTGATAAAAAATATTGGGTAATCGAAAGAGAAGAGTTTAGAATCGTTTACCAACACTTTGAGGATGAACTTGTAGGTTGAAAATCGCCTCTAGGTCTTTTTAGTTCGAAAATATGAAGAAAATAGGTTCTGCCCGTTTTACAATCTGTTATTAAATTGCTGGACAGGCCTTCATCGCGTTCGCGATGGGCCTGTCACTATCGCGGAGGGATATGGCCCAGTGGCCTTCGCGTTTGCATAAAATGGCCCGCATTCGCGGAGCTTTAATTCAATGGGTCATCGCGTTCATGGCCCAAGGGACGTGTTCTCATAGAAGAAATGGGCTCCCTCCCCCAGGCCCACTTACACAGCGCGTTCGCGAAGGGCATCCCACCAATGCTTCGCGTTCGCGGCCAAGGCTAAGCATTCACGTAGAACAAAATGACCCCCCCAGCAAATTTACTCTACGCGATCGCATATGAAGCTCCGCGATCGCATAGAACAAAGCATCAGTGCACCTGAAACAGTTATGACATCAGGCTTTTATAAGTTCAAAACATCACGTAGCCTATCCAAAACTCACCCGAGCCCTCGGGGCACTAAACCAGACATGCATGCAAGTCTAAAAATATTATACAAACTTGCTCGTGCGATAAAATCATGAAAATAACATCTAAAACTATGAATTTAACCTTAAAACTCATGATTAGAACACTTCAATTTCACTATTTCTCAACCGAACGTCCGAATCACGTCAAATCAACTCCGATTCTCACAAAATTTCACATATAAGACTTAAACATCATAACAAACCTGTACCGAGCTCCGGAACCAAAATACGGCCCCGATACCAACAGTTTCAAACATTAAGTCATTTCTTTATTTCATTGAAAATCCAGCAAAACAATTTTCTTCAAAAATTGATTTCTAAAGTTAGGGACCTCGGAATTTAGTTCCGGGCATATGCCCAATTCCCATATTACTGCGGACCTCCCAAGATTGTCGAAACACTGATCCAGGTCAGTTTACTCAAAATATTAAACAAAGTCAACTAAAATCAAATTTTAAATTTCAAAAATTATTATTTCTCATAATTTCACACAAAAAGCTTTCCGGTTTCACGCCCAGACTGCGCATGCAAATCGAGGTAAATAAAATTAATCTTTTTACGACTAATGAGCCTGGAATGGAGTCTTAATTTATAAGATGACCCTTAGGGTCATCACAAATCTATCCTCCCTTCTTATTTATTTTAGCATAACAACTGCTAGCACTAACAGAAAAATAAAAAGACAAAAAAAAAAAATGTATGGCTTCCAAATAATTGACATATAAAATAAATTATAAAATATTGGATAACTAATTTTACCATAAGGCAACACAATTGACATTTGTTTAGCCGATGTCTGAGTCGATTCATAGTTTAAAACATTATTCCCATAGAAATGTATGTCATCAGTTCCTTTATTCTTGTGTAAAATAATGATTGATAACTACCTTCCAACATTATTGGAGTTGCTTAAAAATTGATTGAATCGAACTGCATTTATGTGACCATTCTTTTTTCGAGAATCATTTAAAAAGTATCGACTCCAAATTACATACATCACACATCTTGATTCTCAAAACTGAAATGCTAATTGAGCAAGAGTTATCGATTTATTTTTAAATTAATTAAAAGTATCAATTTACCCACACTATCTTTATACCCCCTCTTTCTTTATTATTCCCTCTACTATGAAATCTTATATAATTATTTTATTTATATGAAAGTTTGACTTTAAATTTCACTTTGAATTAACTATATAAGAATTTAAATTATATTTAAATTTTTTTAATTTGTTTCTTGAATTATGTCAATTATTTATTTATTTTAGTTTTATCTATTATAATAATTTTAAATATATATATCTTATTTATATAGTATGACTTAGCTTATTATTATTTTAAAAACTTTGTCTATCAAACAAGTCTTATCATTATGTATACGTCTACTATTAAAATTATTTAATTTAAATATTTATTGCATTACCCATAACTTAGAGTTGTTCATATTATTGTCCACAATTCCCATTAATAGATGAATATAGTTCTTTTTCTTATAATAAAAATTATATTCACTATTTTTTATTCTACTGTTCAAATTAATATTTATATTTATCAATAATATTTTTGTGTGTCATTTATTTATTAATTTTATTTTATATTTTAGGAGTAGTGGTACTCGTTGTATGTATTAATAATAACTCCATATTTATCTTTATAATGAGTTAAGATAGGGGTGTTTTTTTAATCTTTCAGTTCAATTTTTTTTGTGTGGTCAAAACCTTATTAACTAAAATAGGTAGTTGGTTATATAATTATAATACTATTATTTTTTCTTTCCATTCAAATTCAAAATAATCTTATTTACTATCTTTCCATTTAAATTAAAAATATTATCTCTTAATTTTAAATTAAATTAAATATTATTATAAGTATTTTCCTAAATTATCAAAAACTTTATAGTAGCGCGACAAGATTAGGCACAATGCAAATTATTCCTTTAATATGTATAATATATATATATATATAATCTAGATATAGATTGATTTGAACATTAAGTTTACTAATTGGTGAAGAAAGTATTGTATCACCAAAGTAAATTTTTCTTTATTAATCACCATACAAGTTGATGCTTCAATTTATATTTTCTCTCTTCTGTTATCACTACTAATATAATATAAATAATAATTTCATATTTGTTATACTTAGATCTATTGAATTGACGTCTTAGGGCACACGGAGAAGTGAACATTATTGATAACCTAAGGTAGTTGCGAAAGTTAAGTTTTGATCCAACAACTCGGTAATTATGATTATGAGTTCGAACCTAGATTTTTTAATCTTATTTCTAGTAACAAACACGTTTTTGTTTTTTTCTATTATTTTTGTTGTGAACTCAAATTTCAAAAAACTCTCTCAACATTTAGAACAATTTGCCTTACTCGTTGAGCCTCTCGTTTGAATTGGAACATTTATGTGTTGATTAGCTTTCCTAATTAATTAATCAATCAATCCAAATTTAACTTTCTTTCCATTCAGATTCAAAAGAATCTAATTTACTATCTTTCTATTTAAACTAAAGAAATATCCTATATTTCAATTTAAATTAAATACTATAACAAATATTATCCTAAATTGATAAGTAACTTTATATTAGCAAGCCACTTAGCTTAATCACAATGCAAATTTTCTTGCTTTAAGATATATATAGATAAGAGGGAAGCTAAACTTTAGTATAGACACATGCACCTTGTCACGCCCCAATCTCGCGGAACAGACACAACATTTAATACCTTAACATGATCTAGCAGAACAGCCGGTCATGACTTCTTTTTCATACCTCATGCATGATTTAGCATGTAAAAGCTTTTCTGAAAACGATTTCCTTTCATAAACTTGTAAACAATTGATAACAAAAATAGTTATTCATAATGCCACATGAGACCTCGACAGGGATAACAAACGACATAACATAACTCACATGTATCTCGGAGCCACTTGGATAATATGAATAAAAGAAGACAATAGGGACATTGTGCTGGATGATTTTGACTACTCAGAGAGTCATCAACACTTTAGGTATTGTAGTTGTATAAGAGTTGAGGAGGTCGTAGGGGCTATGAGAAATATGAGAAGGGTTAGAGAGATTGGGCAAATGAGATCAATGTGGAGTTCTGGAAGAAAATGGGTAGGGTAGGCTTGGAGTAGCTCACTAGGTTGTTTAATGTCATTTTTAGGACGAAGAGGGTGCCCGAAGAGTGAAGGTGGAGTAAAATGATTCCATTGTGCAAGAACAAGGGTGATATCAAGAATACAACAACTATAGGGGTATCAAGCTACTTAGCCATACTATAGAAGCTTGGGAGAGAATGGTAAAAGTGATGGTGCGGAGGAGCGTATCTATTTTCGATAACTAGTTTGGATTCATGCAGGAATGTCCGACTACAGAAGTCATTCACATGGTAAGGAGATTGGTAGAGAAATATAGAGAGATGAAGAAGGACTTGCATAGGATATTCACTAACTTGGACAAAGTATACGACAGTTCTCGAGAGAGGTTCTGTGGAGGTGTTTGGATGCTAAAGGTGTGCTAGTAGCATACAATAGGGTGATTGAGGACCTGTATGATGCATATAATACCCGTATTAGAAAAGTCGGCAGGGAATCAAAAAGCTTTCAAGTTGTGATGGGGTTTCACCAAGAATCAGCCCCTAGTCCATTTTTTATTTTCCAAAAGGATGGATGCACTGATGCGTCACATCTAACGAGGATTCCCTGGTCTATGTTATTTGTAGATTATATATTCCTAATTGAGGCGATGCAAGGTGGTGTTAAAAAAACACAGGAGGTGTAGAGATAGATCTTGGAGTCTAAAGGTTTCAAGTTGAGCAGGACTAAGATAAAATATTTGGAGTGCAACTTCAACGATGTGACCTATTGATACCCAATTTTGCCCTCATATTTTTCAAATAAGTATATATAATTTTAAAATATCATTTTGCATCATTACTTAATTTACAAGATTTATACAAGTATTTCTGATAATTTTTTTTTATAATTTTTGGAGTTTTAAAATTATTTCTTTGCGTTTAAACTACTTGATTATTTATTAATTACTCCTTAAAATTATTTTTTAATGAACTAATCATCCAAATTTATTGTTTACACCCACATATATGCTTTATAATATTTTACTTCATTTTATATAATTACATATGCATTTTTTGAACTATTTACACATTTTTTGCAATAATAGCTTATACTTTACAATTAGTTGCATTTTGTCAATTTATTCAGGGAAAAAATAATTTTTATACTCTTATAAATTTCATCTATTATTTTAAAATATTAAGTTGCATAAATTATATTTCTTATATATATTTAACTATTTATTAAATTATTTTCCTTAATTTCTTGTATTTAAAATCTAGCCCATTCCTAAGCCAATTTTCTGACCAAATTAATGGCCCAAACACCCCGAATCCCTAGCCCAATTCCCAGAGCCCAAACCAAATAACCCCATTAATCCAACCCGGTCGCTACCCTTCATTTGACCCGCCCCGCTTCTCCTCTAATCCTGGCCGTTGATCTCAAATGATCAATGGCCCACAACCATTCCCCTATTTTCAATTACCCTCGCCCAAACCCTAGAGACTCATTCTCCCACATAGCCGCCTTTGCATTTCTCATCTCTCCACTCTCACACTGAACCCTAGCCGACCATGGAGATTCTCTCTTATTCCTTCCTTGTAAGCGTTCATACGCGGATTATACTTACCTTTTCTGCTACCATCACTCATTTATGGTAACTTTTGTTACCATTACACTTATGGAAAGCTTGATTCTCACATATCTGGATTTGATTCTATGATTCTGAGTGGGATTGTGGTTCTATACACTTAAAAAGGGAATATTTCTCTTGTATATGGTATGTCTCCGGTAATTCTGTCGTGATTGGGGCTTGTGAACGATTTGCCCAAAGTCCGACTCCAACTAGGGTTCAGAGTTCTTACTTTCTCTATTATTTTGAGTATACATGGGATATACTTTTTGCTTTTTTGTGTTAATTGATTATATGTCACGACCCAAACTGGAGGATCATGACTAGCACCCCGGCCATACTTGCCGAGCACCAACATACATTTTATCTAACCTTCTAATTATCTTTAAGGGATAACGAGATCAATATAATAGTAGATATGGATCATGAACATATATCACATAGGATGACATGATTGCTAAGAAACTACATAAAAGGTACGAGCTACAACGCTGCCATGAAAGACTATACAGCAAAAATTAGCCAACAAGGCATACCAAACTATACATGAGTCGACACCTGTCTATGAGCCTCTAAAGGAGCATAATTAATGCAACATAGCCGGAACAGGGCCCCGACATACCCATAATATCTATAACAAAAATGCACACCAAGACCACGACAAGTCCAAAGAAGGGATCTCACCTATAACCGCTGAACTGGAAAGCCTATTGTGGTGGGGGAGCTGTGTCTACCTATCTATCAGGACCTGCATCACGACATGCAGTGTCCACAAATAAAAGGACGTCAGTACGAATAAAGTACTGAGTATGTAATGCAGGAAAGCATAAATAAGAACATTAATGTAAATAGAGATACATGAGATACAACCTGTAGCATCTGAGTGCTTCTAAGAGACATTAACATGAAACGCATGATACATATATATACATAATCTTTTAAAACATCCGCCTCTGTGGGCATCATCATCATCATAGAACATTCGCCTCTGTGGGCATCATCATCATCATATCATACCTGGCCTTAAAGATGACTCGGTAAATCTAACTGATCAGTGGTTTCACAATAGGTGCCATACCCAGCCGACTATAGCGCGACTCGGTAGAGTAAAATAGTTACATATATATAATGCATGCAAGACTCATTGGAATCATGTTCTGAACATTTCGGAGCGATGTAAGGTCGATATTCTCCGTACACATCATTAGGACTAACTCTTCATCGAGAATATTATAAGAATCAGAAAGTACCAACAACATTGATAACATAAGAATAAGAGAAGAAACCTCAACATCAATTGTTCCATAAGAAGGGAAACAATGTAAGTACTGCTAGCTTCTAAGAGTAGAGTATCTTTAGAAGCTCGTTCATTGCATTATGTACAATCGAAATCGTGAAAAATAAGGAAAGGGATAGCCTCACATACCTTGTATATACTGTCCCAACCTCAAGATATGCAAAAGTCACGATTCCTTAGTCTACAATAGGAGAAATGACACTATCGTTAATATTTAAGCGTCGTAACTATTATGTACCGACCACAACCTATTTTACGATGAAACGGACATAACCTTCCCTATTTATATGAATTCACACAAGTGAAAAAAATCACTAAACATCCCAAATAAAATCAATGTTAATCATATTGACCCTCCCAAAATAGCCACCAACCGATAACATTACTACCAAGCATTTTGATATATATTTCACAAGTTCTAGCTTCAATGACTTAGATGCAACTTGGATAATATTAAATAAATATAGAGTAAGAGGTTCCTTACCTTTATACAGAAATAAAAACTCCAATTTTACCTTAATTTTTCATGAAATATCCCTCCAATGTTTCCACAACAACAAAAAAGCGAAACTAGCAATCGATTTGTGTTTTTCGGCACTAGAATCACTTTAGAAGGCTTGAAATCACCTAGGGTTGATATTAAGAACTTGAGGGAGTATTTATGGAACATAAACCCCTTAAAACAACCTCTCACACGAGCTGGAACAACACAAAAATGAGCAACAACAAGAAGAAAAGAAACCTTCTAGCGCCACGGGATTCCCAACACTTGATTTGTGTTGTTTGCCCTTTGTTTGGGTCTTGAATCTTGAGAGAACCTTGATAGGGTGTTCCTAGGATTCTAAGGTCTGAATATAGTGAAAAGAAATGGTTTAAAACGGGTTGGAGGCGTCATATATAGATCCAAATGTCTTAAACCGCCAAAGTGGGCCCCATAGAGAGGTGCTTGGCGCAGTCTCGCGAAAATACGAATATATCTTTACTCCAAGATCGTATCTAAGATTTGTAACACTTATACGATTTTGTAACTTAAATTATTTCAGTTAGCTCACATTGGGCATAATTGAGATTGGTATGGACAATTGTAGATATCTTTGTTACCGTTGAAAGTAACTAAAAATGCTTATATATCTCTGCCAGAATTATAAATACTGATAATCTTTATTAACTAGGTACCTCATACCATTCTTTATCTTGCTTCTTTTACTTTCTAAAACTCGTATCTACCTTATGATTCTCTTATTTATTTTTACCATATGGGTAGATAGATATCCTTTCCTTAGAGTTCCTTATTAGAAAACTAACACATCTTAGTACACACATGATCTGCTGAAGCCCTCACATTTACTCATCATAAGCATGATGCAAAATTGAGTTCCTCTGACTCAACTCTTCCACAGTCACATTTCAATCTCTTACCCTCCATCTTTCTAGATGTATGCATCGTCGTATTATAAATAAGATAGAATTAAGGAAATTGAGTTCTTATGATTGGTTCTACCACACGATCTAGAGTAAGAAGAAAGAGTAACAATCCTAAATGCCCTGTAGCCTCTTGCTTATAAGTGTGGTGTACAACACACCCATAAACAAGACTCTACTAGACACGGCTCATAGACAACCCCTAGGACAGACCTGCTCTGATACCAAGTTTGTCACGACCCAAACTGGAGGATCATGACTAGCACCCGGGCCATACTTTCCGAGCACCAACATACATTTTATCTAACCTTCTTATTATATTTAAGGGATAACGAGATCAATATAATGATAGATATGGATCATGAAAATATATCACATAGGATGACATGATTGCTAAGAAACTACATAAAAGGTACGAGCTACAACGCTGCATGAAAGACTATACAACAAAAATTAGCCAACAAGGCATACCAAACTATACATGAGTCGACACCTGTCTATGAGCCTCTAAAGGAGCATAATTAATGCAACATAGCCGGAACAGGGCCTTGAAATACCCATAATATCTATAACAAAAATTCACACCAAGACCACGGCAAGTCCGGAGAAGGGATCTCGCCTATAACCGCTGAACTGGAAAGCCTATTGTGGTGGGGGAGCTATGTCTACCTGTCTATCAGGACCTGCAGCATGACATGTAGCGTCCACAAATAAAAGGACGTCAGTACGAATAAAGTACTGAGTATGTATGGCAGGAAAGCATAAATAAGAACAGTAATGTAAAGAGAGATGCAGGAGATACAACCTGTAGCATCTGAGTGCTTCTAAGAAACATTAACATGAAACGCATGATACATATATATACATATTCTTTTAAAACATCCGCCTCTGTGGGCATCATCTCATCATATCATACCTGGCCTCAAAGAGGACTCGGTAAATCCAACTGATCAGTGATTTCACAATAGGTGCCATACCCGGACGATTATTGCACGGCTCGGTAGAGTAAAATAGATACATATATATAATGCACTCAAGACTCATTGGAATCATGTTCTGAACATTTCGGAGCGACGTAAGGTCGATATTCTCCGTACACATCATTAGGACTAACTCTTCATAGAGAATCTTATAAGAATCAGGAAGTACCAACAACATTGATAACATAAGTATAAGAGAAGCAACCTCAACATCAATTGTTCCATAAGAAGGGAAACAATGTAAGTACTGCTAGCTTCTAAGAGTAGAGTATCTTTGGAAGCTCATTCATTGCATTATGTACAATCGGAGTCATACAAAATAAGGAAAGGGATAGTCTCACATACCTTGTATATACTGTCCCAACCTCAAGCTATGCAAAAGTCACGACTCCTTGGTCTACAATAGGAGAAAGGACACTATCGTTAACGTTTAAGCATCGTAACTATTATGTACCGACCACAACCTATTTTACGATGAAACGGACAGAACCTACCCTATTTATATGACTTACCACAAGTGAAAACAATCACTAAACAGCCCCAAAAACATCAATGTTAATCATATTGATCCTCCCAAAATAGCCACCAACCGATAACATTACTACCAAGCCTTTCGATATATATTTCACAAGTTCTAGCTTCAATGACTCAGACACAACTTAGATAATATTAAATACATATAGAGTAAGAGGTTACTTACCTTTATAAAGAAATACAAACTCCAATTTTGACCTTAATTTTCCATGAAATATCCCTCCAATGCTGCCACAACAACAAGAAAGCGAAACTAGCAATCAATTTGTGTTTTTCGGCACTAGAATCACTTTAGAAGGCTTGAAATCACCTAGGGTTGATATTAAGAACTTGAGGGAGTATTTACAGAAAATAAACCCCTTAAAAAAACCTCCCACACGAGCTGGAACAACACAAAAATGAGCAACAAAAAGAAGAAAAAGAAACTTACTAACGCCACGGGATTCCCAACACTTGATTTGTGTTGTTTGCCCTTTGTTTGGGTCTTGAATCTTGAGAGAACCTTGAGAGGGTGTTCCTAGGGTTCTAAGGTCTGAATATAGTGAAAAGAAATGGCTTAAAACTGGTTGGAGGCGTCATATATAGATCCAAATGTCTTCACCCGCCTAAGTGGGCCCCATAGAGAGGTGCTTGGCGCAGTCTCGCGAAAATATGAATATATCTTTACTCCAAGATCGTATATATGAACGGTTTAATGAGGTGGTAACTAGACTCATATATCTTCAGTTTGGTAGGTAGATAATCCCCTAATTCCAAGTATATTTGGAGAAAATCTCAATTACATTTGACCTAATGTTAGGCACATTATGAGTGTAACTTGTGAAGACCTTTGCCAACTTTTGTTCCACCGCTTGATTGACTTCAAAACGTAGAACACAACTATCATACGATAAAAATTAACTCATATAATAACCTTATTATCATGTAATGAACCATAGTCTCACCCTAAAGTACATGTTATAACATTCCAAACTCGTCGACTTTCGACGAAACATATGTTCTTCAATTGGTTTAGCTTCTAAGCTTTCCAACCCTCTTGGTACTCGTTATTCATGATCTTAAATATTTTTAACCTCCAACGTAACATGATTAACTTACTTTATAATCCGTAAAATAGAATCTTATTTCTGAGCTTACATCAATTGACTTACGATGTACTCTCACGTACAAAAACATGGGGTGTAACATTATATTTCCTTGTTTGTTTGTTCAATTTATACTAACATCCCCTAACCCCCTTTTACAGACCTTAGTCACTATTATTCTCTGATACTCTCACTTACTCTATACTATTCTGAATCTATTGCTCTTGGCCGACTAAAAGCCAAGGCCGTCAGAATCCTCTCCAACGACCTCCGTAGTGCGAGCACTGCTTGGGGTCCATTTGAGACTCCTGTGAACTCTAACACACTAAGATTTGGGTCTTTTAGTTCTTCTCTTTGCTGGTGGAACTCAAGCTGTCTCTGACACTTAGCTTTTTCTCTCTTAATTTGTTTGTTGAATCTGCAAACTAGTAAGTGTCTTGACTCTGCAATTCTATCTTCTTTTGCTTGTTTCTAATGCTTCACATACATATGTTATTTGAAACAAAATGAGTATAATATTGTGTTATTTTACACGCTTTTGTAGACACCCTGAGTTTTTAAATGTCATGACCTATTTAGAGTCCTATGCTCAGCTTGAATGACCGGAGTACCTTTAAGTTTGCTTTGTGTTTTCCTTGTTTAATATGAGTTTGTCAAAAACCTAGTTCTGGATTCTTATATTGAAAATCCTAGAGAATCATCTCCTTCCCAGAATTTGCTTTGGGTCTTTTATGTGAACTCTATGGTTACCTGCTTACATGAACCGAATCTGTTGCCATGATGCTTTAATCAAATTCATTGTTATATTTGGTTAATCCTGTACTCTTTGGTATTGTTTGTGCTTCTAGTTGAGTCTTCCTTCATTTGGTTCCCCTGATCATGAACATTGACTGCTTAAGTTTTGAAATATGTCTGCTCTACTTGACCTTAAGTTGACATGTCTTCCCACTATGATATTTTTGAATTTGAGAACCTTTATGTCATACTCATCATGATTAGGATTCTTATGGGCTATTATGGACCATGCCTATTTGTTTGCTTTCTATGTGTGATATCCATCCTCCGACTACAACTCTATCAAACCTCCATGACTTAGATTCTTAGTGCGTTAGAGTTCACAAGAGTCTCAAATGGACTCCTGGAGACTATAAGTGGCATGTCTCCTTAATTCTCTTAATGTTATGTCTATCCTCTAGATTGAATCTATGATGTTCGTTTGTCATGTCAAATTTACCACGTCGGAGTTAGGTTCTATTGATTCCCGTGTTGTCTTGTTTAATCATTCCTATCGCTCTTGCTTCTGAAATACCGATGTGTTCTATGCTAAATGTTATGCAATCCTGTCTCCATGTGGTGATTTCAGGGTCCCTTAATTGATTTACGTGTGATTCGATAATTTATTTGGGTCATGTGGTCAATTTGTAACTGTTTGGCCTGACATGAGTTCATGTGTGACTTTGGTCTGTTCAAATGGGCATAGTCTCCTGTTTGAGAGGCGCTTGGATCTGGGCGTGGTATTTGTGGAAAGTGAGCTTGCTGAAGGCCTAGGAAGCACTGGTTTATCTTCATTTTTGGGCCTACTCTTGGGCCTGCAGTTTTTATTTCGCGTGTAATATTTGTATTCCGGGCCTGTAATATTTCGTAAACAAACAATTGAGTCGTTAGTGAAATTGTGGAAACAGGTCTATTCTAACGTTTGCATGAAAGGGTAGAAAACATGCCTATATGACCTAAATATTTCATTATGCTCGATATGCTCCATTCCTATGTGTTTGTTAGGAATCATGCCTATAGGATCTAAGTGTTTCATTTGGCTCAATATGCTCTATATAAATGTGTTTGTTGTGGATCATGCCTATAGGACGTGAATATTTCACTTGTTCACATGCCCCACTCCCACACATTATTAGGTGCCTATTGTATTGCAACATCATTTGTTGTTTTCTCAATTTTCTCTATTTCCATGTGTTAGATATCATGCCTATAAGATTGCGTTAAGTAATAAATACCCGCTCTTCACAATATCTACGTAGATATCATGCCTATAGGACTATAATCGAATTAGCTACTATAACTGTTATTCCCATCACATTACTCGCCTAAAAAACATGCCTATAGGAATGAAGTGATATAGAACCAGTTTTAATTTCCAATTCAAACGACTCGGCAGTCATTTTTAGAGTTATAGCTCTGATCCCTTGTCTACTGCTTTCCCGGTGTCTTTTTCTACTTATGTGTCTTGTTGAGAGGTGTTGGTCATGGTTTTGGAGTGTTATGAGATACGTAGTCCCTAAATGGAAGCTTAAGTCTTAGGATATTTGACCGTAGTCGGAACTGTGTGAAGATGACTCCAGAATGGAGTTCCATCGTTCTGTTAGCTCCGTTGGGTGATTTTGGACATAGGGGCGTGTCTGGATTGTGTTTTGGAGGTCTGTAGCTCATTTAGGCTTGAAATGCTGTAAGTCAAAGTTTTGAGGTTTTAACCAGTAGTGGACTTTTTGATATCGAGGCCGGATTCCAATTCCAGAAATTGGAGTAGGTCCTTAAGGTTGATTATGACTTGTCTGCAAAATTTGGGGTCAATGAGACGTGGTTTGATAGTTTTCAGCATTGGTTGTCGAATTTGAAAGTTTCAAGTTCTTTAAGTTTGAATCGGAGGGTGATTTGTGTTGTTTGTGTTGTTTGATGTGATTCTATGACTCGAGTAAGTTCATATGGTGTTCTATCACTGGTTGATATGTTTGATTGAGGTCCCTGGGGCGTCGGGTGTATTTCGGATGCTTAACAAATGAAATATTGGACTTATGCTAATACTGTAGTGTTTTTGGTTTCTGGTGTTCCGCACCGGCGGTGGGGAGGCTGCAGGTGTAGGATCGCACATGCGGCAGATCAAGCGCAGGAGCGGATTTTGGAGGCTTGAAATATGGTCATAGGTGCGAGGAGTATTCCGCATCTTCGATGCCCGTAAATGCGCTTAAGGAATCGCAGGCGCGGTCAAGGACCACAAAAGCGCACAATGTTCTGTAGACGCGCACACGCAAGTGCGAACCTCTTGCCGCAGATGCGGACCCAACCCTCTTAAGTGATTTTCGCACCTGCGATGGAAATACCGCAGGTACGGTACCCCAAGTGCGGTTGAAGGCTCGCAGAAGCGAGTTTGCTTGGCAGAAAATAGGATTTCGAGGGTTGTTTTCCCATTTTTTATTATGGGAGTTTGAGAGCTCGGTGTGAGGCGAATTGGACTATATTTCATGAATCTATTACTATTTTCATCTTCTAATTAGTGATTTGAGTTGGAAATTTGGGGGAAAATGGTAGAAACTTTATATGCTATAATTTCGAGTTTTGGAAGGTGATTTGAGGTCAGATTTGAGTAATTATTGTATGGTTAGACTCGTGAGTGAATGGGTATTCATATTTTGTGACTTTTACCCGATTTCGAGACGTGGGCCCGGGAGGCTTTTTTTGACGATTTCCTAATTTTTCGTTTTAGCTTAGATTTCATTGACTATATTAGTTTCTTATAGCTATTTATGGTATGTAATTGGTTTTGGCTAGATTCGGGCCATTAAGAGTTGGATATTTGTAGGAAGAACATTGCTATCAATTGATTGAGCTTGGTTCGAGGTAAGTGGATTGCCTAACCTTGTGTGGGGGAAATCCCCTTAGGATTTGGTACTGATATTTCTATGTGAGCGTCATGTACGCGAGGTGACGAGTGCGTACATGTGATATTTATTGAAAAACCTTATTTTACTTAGTAATTACTTGTTTTCACCTTAATTGAATACACTAGCATGCATAGTTATCATGTTATCTTTAATTAACATGTCTACGTGCCTTAATTGCTTAATTGAACTCCTTGCAACATGCCTATCAATTTCCTGCTTCTTTCCCGACTTGTAACTAGTCTAGACTGTAGATTCTCATACTGTACTTATCGTCTAAAATTGATTGTGTTTTATATTCACTTTGGGACTACGTGACAGTATCTAGGGAGATCACCCTGCATATTTACTTTTGAGACTACGGGACGGTATCCCGAGAGATCCCCTTGAATATTACTTTTGGGACTACAGGACGGTATACCTGGAGATCCCCCTGCACATTTACTTTTGAGACTACGAGGTGGTACCTCGGGAGTTCTCCTTGCATATTTACTTTTGGGACTACGAGACGGTATCTCAGGAGATCCCCTATTTCTTATTTCCGTGTTATGTTCTATTATTTCATTGTGTTTTCCCTTGTTTAACTCTAGTCTCCTATTGTACTACTTTATTCTCCTATTTTTATTATTATATACCAGTAGGGCCTAACCTTACCTCGTCACTACTCGAACGAGGTTAGGCTCGGCACTTACTGGGTACCAATTGTGGTGTACTCATGCTACTCTTCTACACATGTTTTGTGTGCAGATTCAGGTGCTCTTTATCAACCGCAATATCCATGAGTTCGAGGCAGCTGTTGGAGACTTCAGGGTATATCTGCTCTTCCCCGTGCCAAAAATTTTATATATTTGTTTTTACTATACTTTGGTTTGTAGAGATGTTATTTCCTTTCTATATCTTGTAACTCATGACATTCCGAGTTTTGGGAAAAGATGTGTAAGTTAGAGTTTGGTTATTGTATATGACGAGCGGCATCGTTTTGATTATTCACTAACTATTGCAGTTAGAAGTTAAACTTTGTTTTTCCGTTATTAGTATTTTCTTTGAATTGTTAGGCTTACTTAGTCGTAGAGACTAGGTGCCGCCACGACGTGTTTCAGAGGGATGTTTGGGTCGTGACAAGTTGGTATCAGAGCTCTAGGTTCATATGAGTTGTGAGTCATAAGTTCATTTATTAGAGTCTCGCAGATCGGTATGGAGACGTCCGTACTCATCTTCGAGAGGCTATGGAACTTTTAGGAACAATCATAATTCTTTTGATTCCTTATCGTGCCAGTTATTGGAATTAAGTTATAAACTTCTCTATTCTATTCTTTCTCACAGATGGTGAGGACCCGTACTGGGAGATCTGACGAAAAGGCACCTGCACCCCTACTAGAGCCGCCAGAGGCCGGGGCCGGGGTAGAGGATGACCACACGGTGCAGCCAGAGCACCCGCATGAGCTGCGACAGAGGAGCCCCTAGCAGCTCCAGTTGGAAGGCAGGCAACGCAGGTGCCTATTGCTACACCAGCCCTCCAAAAGACTAGCCCAGTTCATGAGCATGTTCAGCATCTTAGCTCAGGCTGGATTGATTCCATTATCTCCCTCCACATCTCAGGCCGAGGGAGGGGCATAAAATCCCACAACGCATACTCCTGAGCAGAGGGTCCAGGTCGATCAGACTCCAGAGTTCATCCCTATACAGCCTGTAGCTACGATTCAGCACGAGATTATGATAGCCGCTTCTAAGGTGGAGCAAATCAGGCTTGAGAGGTACAAGAAGTACCACCCATCTACCTTCATCGGATTTGCTATAGATGATTCTCAAGGGTTTCTGGAGGAGTGTCATCGTATTCTCCGTACTATGGACGTAGCAGAGACGAATGGGGTTACTTTTACAACCTTCCAGCTTAGAGGAGCAGCTTATCAGTGGTGGCGTGTTTATGAGTTGAGTATCCTAGATGAGGTAGCCTCACTTACATGGACTCAGTTCTTGGACATGTTTCTGAGAGAGTATGTCTCTCAGAGCCCCAGGGATTCATGACGCACAGAGTTTGAGCAGTTGCGCCAGGGTGGTTTGACTGTGTCAGAGTATGCAGTCCATTTAAGTGATTTGGCCCGACATGAACCAACTTTGGTTGCCACAGTTCGAGAGAGGGTTCGATATTTTATTGAGGGACTCCACCCCGACACCCGAATCTGTATGGCCAGGGAGTTGGAGATGGATATATCTTATCAGCAGGTTGTGAGTATTGCTAGGATATTGGAGGGTATGCTTTACCGGGACAGAGAGGAGAGGGAGACCAAGAGGTCTCGAGATTCTGGCACTTACAGTGGTACCGTGCCCCACCTGTAGTTCGATATGGTAGGGGTTATGTGAGTCGCCCCGTTCATTTAGCTCTTCCAGTCGCTAGTGGTGTTCCAACCCCTTCTAGGCCTCAGGAGCCTTATTATGCACCACCAGTATCTAGTGTGCCTCCTGCTCGGGATGCTTATAACGGCCATTCCAGCAGACCTGGCCCGAGTTAGTCACAACATCCGTGTCCTCTGAGGGGTTGTTTTGAGTGTGGCAACACTTTCCATATGGTGAGGGATTGCCCCAGACTTAGGAGGGATGCACCTCCAGAGACTTCTCAGCCACCACGTGCTCCGCCAGGTCCTCGGGCTATGATTCCAGCACCAGCTACCACCCCACCTGCTCAGCCAGCTCGAGGTGGAGTTCGGGGGAGGTCGAGATCGCCCTAGAGGGAGAGTCTAGGCCAGATATTATGCTCTTCCGGTTCCTTCAGAGGCAGTTGCTTCCAACTCTTTCATTGCAGGTATTGTTCTAGTCTGTCATAGAGATGCATCGGTATTATTTGACCCAGTCTCTACGTATTCCTTTGTGTCCTCTTATTTTACCCCACATTTGGGCATATCTCAGGATTCTTTGAGTTCCACTGTTTATGTGTCTACTCCTATGTGAGATTCTCTTATTGTGGAATGCGTGCACTGGCCGTGTTTGATTGCTCTTAGTTATTTTGAGACTAGAACCTATTTGTTATTACTCAACATGGTGGACATTGATGTTATCTTGGGCATGGACTGGTTGTCGCCCCATTATTCTATTCTTGATTGTCACGCTAAGACCATGACACTGGATATGCGGGCTTACCACGATTAGAGTGGAGGTTTACCTTAGAGTATACTCCCAGTAGAGTTATTTCATTCCTTAAGGCTCAATGAATGGTTGATAAGGGGAGTGATGCGTATTTAGCCTATGTGAGAGATGTAAGTATTGATACCCCTGTGGTTGAGTCAGTTCCAGTAGTGAGGGACTTCCCAAATGTGTTTCCAGCTGATCTTCCATGCATGCTGCCCGACAGAGATATTGATTTCGACATTGATTTGTTGCCGGGCACTCAGCCCATCTCTCTTCCTCCATACCGTATGGCTCCTCCTAAGTTGAATGAGTTGACAGAGTTTCTTGATAAGGGTTTCATTCGGCCTAATGTGTCACCTTGGGGTGCTCCGGTCTTGTTTGTGATGAAAAGGGATGGTTCTATGCGTATGTGTATTGATTATCGCCAACTAAACAAAGTTACAGTGAAGAAAATGTATCCATTGCCTCGTATTGATGACTTATTTGATCAGTTACAGGGTGCCAAAGGTGTTTTCCAAGATTGACTTACGTTCAGGCTATCATCAGCTGAAGGTTCGGGAGCCAGATATCCTGAAGAATTCTTTCAGGACCCGATATAGTCAATATGAGTTTCTTATTATGTCTTTTGGGCTGACCAATGCCCCAACAACTTTTACGCATTTGATGTACAGTGTGTTCTGGCCTTATCTTGAATCCTTTGTCATTGTGTTTATTGACGACATTCTGGTGTGCTCCCGGACTCGGGAGGATCATGAGCAACACCTGAGGACTGTGCTTTAGACCTTGAGAGAAAAGAAATTGTATGCAAAATTTTCAAAGTGTGATTTTTGGCTAGACTCAGTGGCATTCTTGGGTCATGTTATATCGAGTGATGGGATCAAGGTGGATCCGAAGAAGGTGGAAACAGTGTAGATTTGGCATAGATCGTCATCGGCTGAGACTCATGGTTTTCTTGGTTTGGTGGGGTATTACAGTCGTTTTGTAGACGCATTCTCATCTATTGAAGCACCGATGACCAGGCTGACCTAGAAGGGTGCTCCATTCAGGTGGACAGAGGAGTGTGAGGAGAGCTTTTAGAAGCTCAAGGCAGCTTTGACTACATCCCCAATATTGGTATTTCCTACAGGTTCGGGGTACTACACAGTATATTGTGATGCACCGCGGGTTGGTCTTGGCGCATTGTTGATGCAGGACAGTAGGGTGATTGCCTACGCGTCCCGACAATTGAAGGTTCATGAGAAGAACTATCCTGTCCATGACCTTGAGTTAGCATTGTTCATGCCTTGAAGGCGGCACTATTTGTACGGTGTTCCTTGTGATATTTACACTGATCATCAGTTTTGCAGCTCTGTTCAACCAAAAGTATCTAAACTTGTGTCAGCGGAGGTGGTTGGAGCTACTTAAGGACTATGATATCACCATTTTGTACCACCCAGGTAAGGCCAATATGGTGGCCGATGCTTCGTGTCGCCCGTAGAAGAGTTTGGGGAGTTTAGCATATCTTCCATCTATAGAGAGGCCATTGGCATTGGATGTTCAAGCCTTAGCCAGCCAGTTTGTGAGATTGGATATTTCTGAGCCTACTCGAGTATTGGCTTGTGTGGTCTTTCATTTTCTCTTTATGATTGTATCAGGGAGCCTCAGTATGATGACCCCCATCTTCTTGTCCTTAAGGAAATGGTGCAGCACGGTGATGCTAAGGAGGTCACTATTGGGGATGATGGCGCATTAAGGATGCAGGGCAGGCTATGTGTGGCTAATGTAGATGGTTTGCGTGAGTTGATTCTTCAGGAGGCTCATAGCTCGCGGTACTCCATTCATCCGGGTGCCGCGAAGATGTATCAGGAATTGAGGCAGCATTACTGGTGGAGGAGGATGAAGAAGGACATAGTGGAGTATGTGGCTCGGTGCCTAAATTGCTTGCAGGTGAAGTATGAGCATCATCGGCCGGGTGGGTTGCTTCAGAATTTAGAGATTCCGGAGTGAAAATGGAAGCAGACCACTATGTATTTCGTTGTTGGACTCCCACAGACTCAGCGGAGGTTTGATGAAGTTTGGTTGATTGTGGATAGGCTAACCAAGTCACCTTATTTCATTCCTGTGATGACTACATATTCTTCCGAGCAGCTGGCTTGAATCTACATCTGCGAGATCGTCAGGCTTCATCTCGTACCGGTATCTATCATCTCTAACCAGGATACATAGTTTACATCATGGTTCTGGAGTGTCGTACAACATGGGTTGGGTACTCGAGTGGAGCTGAGCACAACATTTCACCCTCAGACGGACGGAAAGTTTGAGCGCACTGTTAAGATATTAGGGGATATGCTCCGTGCATATGTGATAGAGTTTGGAGGGTCCTGGGATCAATTCTTGCCACTTGCGGAGTTATCCTACAACAACAGTTATCACTCGGGCATCCAGATGGAACCGTTTGAGGCTCTGTATGGTAGGCGATGTCGGTCCCTAGTGGGTTGGTCCGAGCCAGGCGAGGCAAAATTATTGGGTACAGAGTTGGTCCATGATGCCCTGGATAAGGTGAACGTGTTTCAGGATCAACATCGCACAGCCCAATCTAGACAGAAGAGTTATGCGAAGCGGAAGTTTCGAGATGCTGCATTCATGGTTGAAGAGCGGGTCTTGCTTTGGGTATCGCCTATGAACGACGTTATGAGGTTCGGGAAGAAGGGGATGCTGAGCCCAAGGTACATTTGTCCTTTTGAGGTGTTGCAGTGTGTTGCGGAGGTTGCTTATGAGATTGCCTTACGTCCCAGCCTAGCAGGTGTTCATCCGGTATTCCACGTTTATATGCTTCAGAAGTATCATGTTGGTCCGGCTCATGTGTTGGATTTTAGCTCAGTCAAGTTGCACAAGGATCTATCTTGTGTTGAGGAGCCAATGGCTATTTTGGACAGGCAGGTCAGAGAGCTAAGGTAAATAAATATTGCTTCCGTGAAGGTGCAGTGGAGGGGTCAGCCGGTTGAGGAGGCGACTTGGGAGACCGAGCAGGATATGCGCAGTCGATATCCTCATCATTCCACCTCTTCAGGTATGTCTCTATACTTGTTCAAGGACGAACAATTGTTTTAAGAGGGGGAGGATGTAACGACTCGGCCGGTCAATTTGCGAGTTATAGCCCCGATGCTCTGTTTACTGCTTTCCCCGTGTCATTTTCTGCTTATGTGTCATGCCGATTATATCCCCCGTCTATGAGTATAGAAACTTGTTGTCGATTTTTCACATAGGTGTTTGGGGAATTACCTAAAAGACCCATATCATGAGAATTTCTAGTAATAATAATTCTATTGAACTACGTTAATATAGAATGAAGTTCTAAGAGTAGTGGAGTTTTGTAGTGATCCTAAGGAAAGATCGATTAAGGTATTTCGGCTGACCATCCCCCCTAGAATTAGATTTCATCTTCTCATTATGAACTCAAAGTATGGTTGCCCAAATTAGAAATTGCTATCGTGTTACATTTCCCTAAATGAATAACTTATCAAATGTTTATATGCTAAGTATTGTTTCAATTACTATCTTTCTGCTCTCCTTGAATGGTACATCAAATGTGATTGATCTAACGAATGTCTTTGACTCCAATTCATATTTAAAACGAAATAGGTATGCTTTACTTGTGTATTTTTCCAAGTGTTCTAAGATCTTATACTCATGTATTTAAAGCTACGAGTTTTTTCTAATGTGTTACATATCATTGATATCTTATGATGACCGACTTCAAGTGATAGTATGAACGACGAAATGTGGACATTTTTCCAAATGTTAATGTTCACGCCCCAACCTTGGGGAGCGTGGCCGACGCTCAACTGAATTAACACAGTCAAGCCAACCTATGTTACATCAACATCTCATCATTACTGATGCGTGATTTACCATAAAATAATTAGATCTTGACTTTTAAATTAAATACATTTGACTCAATGGCCTAAAATTCTTCTCATGATGGATACACAACTTTATAAATATATGTAAATATTGTGAAGATAAATACATGACAAAACTTAAAACTTAAGTACGTGTCCCACAGTGTACATGGAGCTTCTATGACAATGGATATCTAGGTGCATAAAATGAACTAGACTCAAATATCCACTAGAAATGTAGTGGGCTTATGATAAGCTGAGTAGCGAGGGACTATCCATATCAAAGATCCCCATCATCCAGTAGAAGTATACTTGCACCCATTAAAAGATGCAGTGTCCCAGGAAAAAGGGACGTGAGTACATGTGGAATATTACTCATATGTAAGGAAAACAGAACAACATATGAAAATACAGTAATTAATATAAGAGGCAAATGAAGTACATCAAGAAACTACGAAACGGCCCATAGAATCACATGTCAAGTCTTATTACACTTACATCATTCTGACTTCTTTTGGAATGAAGTGAGCCATATGAACTATGTATGGGATCAAAATATAAAGTAAATCTAACAACATGTATAAACAAGGGCAAGGAAAGTGACACATATTGTTCATGCAGACTATGCGTCTCACCAGACCGTCCGTAGGGTTCATCTATAGTATACGCCTATACGTTTCGTAGACCGTCCATAGAGATCACTTATACTAATACATATATGACTTTCATAGACCGTCCATAGGGGTCACCCACACCATACACCTATGTGTTTCATAGACCGTCCATAAGATCACCTATACAATACACCTATGTGTTTCATAGACTGTCCATATTATCACCTATACAATACACCTATGTGTTTCATAGACCATCTATAGGATCACCTATATAATACACCTATGTGTTCCCAGATAATTGGATAATTCATGTTTATTCTCATCATGAAGAAACACACCTTATTACATTAACATGTGTATGGTGAATCAATAAGTAGATTTTTATGGCACATGGACCCAATTTATTTTCTTATGGTTCATCATAATTTAGCATAGGACATCTCTCTCTCATCTTTTTATGTCTCTCTTGTAATTTTAAGGCCATTAGCTAAGTTCATGATACTTGGGGACATAAAATCAAAGTCGTTTGCATTTATTGTTTTAGAAGCATACATACTATAATTTGAAACCATGGGAACATACAATGCCTCATAATCTTTATTTTAGCAAGCGGACACATTTCATGTTCATACTATTACTTCCTTTTACTTGCCATAGGTGACCATAGAACACTAAAAAATACTTAGGACATCTAGGAACACCATAGCTTCTATCCATGGGACATAAGAGCTTATAACACATTTGAAACATTTACAAGTAAACTATACCCATTTCATTTATAAAATAAATAGGAATCATTGACATTCGTTAAAATCAACCTCATTTGAAGTATTTTTGTAGGAGTGAATAGGGATAGAAATTGAAACAAGACTTGAGAATATCTGCATATGATAAATCATGTGTTCAAGACAATCTAACATGATATGAATGGTACTTCGAGCAACCGTTACTTGGAGTTCACAGTGAGATCATGGAATCTGATTCTACAGAGGGATTTTAGCCAACATACATTTCTTGAGCTTTCTTTAGATACTACAACGCCCCACACTCCTAGCAACCTCAATCTATAGAAACATAACCAAATTGAACCATAGTTAGGAATGTATTCTTAGATTTATCCCATTCCGACATTTCATCAAACACCTAACATGTGAAATCAATTACAAGGTCCCATAATAGAAATTCGTCTACCCTCACCATGAATGCTCAAGCAGCCAACAAATATACAATATCCCTATAACATCCACCAACCATCATTAGTCACATGCATGCCCAACCATTTGCTTCAAACCCACCAAAATCACATTTCCTAGTCTTCCCGTACTCCCAAATTTGAGATTGGGGGCTTATGGAATCCGGTAACTATTCCACAATCCCCACCATGACAGCATACTGCCTAAATCCATATTAAACATTGCATTAAATCTAGGGATGATGTCTTACCTTATAAGTATAAGGTCTTATGAGGTTCCCTCTTTAATTCCCAAGGTTTGAGCAAGAATTGGATAGTATAATTTGATAGAGCTTCTCCCTCTCTCTCTAAATTGATACCCTCACTCTAAAACATCAAGTCATATCTTATAAAATGACTCCCTAAGACCTTATATCAAAATAGGGTTGGATAAGAAAATTTCCAAAAATAACCCTCAGAAGTCAATTATGTGGTGCAATTTCGTGGTAGCATAACAGATATGTGGCCAGCAAATGGCCACAACATGGTATGTTAATTCCACAATGCAATTTCGCGGTAGCTGAATGGTTATGTTGGCACGCAAAAATGGTTTTTCGATTTTAATTGCTTCTGATTCATCCTTGGTTATTTCTTGGTCAGCTAAAAAGATCCGCTAAAGCATAATGGACTGCAGAATTATCATTTTCTACGAATTATTCTACCAACTCCCCGATGCATTGCACAATTCAAAAATTCATGTTGTGGCACATTAGCTTACCTCGGCACCATAAAACTCACCATAAAACTTACATTCTTGGTGAGCTTTTACTAGGCCTTACATCCTCCCCCGCTTAGGATCACTCGTCCTCGAATCAGGTTCAAAGTTTTCCATCAAAATCCATTGTGACTCAACTCTAAATTCACACTCCCAAGTATCATATTTGAATAACCCCCCAAATTTTCATGAAATTTCGACAGAGTTTACCGTGCAATTGGGCCTATCCACTGTTAGAGAATCAATGAAATCAATCCTAACATCATACAAACAACACCACATTGAAAAATATACATGAAAACAACACCAACCATGACATCATAGACATTATATTACCAAAATGGGGCATTTGCATAATCTATACAAGTTTGAGCATAACTCATTGAAAGTAAACTCCTAACATTCTTTTACCAAAAAATAATTCCGTGATGATCTTGACTTTCTCCATAGTTTAGTGAATGAGTTCTGGCCCCTATCAACTCTACTACACCAATATTGGACCATCCCATGAGGGATTTACATCTCTAGCCATACGAGGCACCACACAGAGTGACAACAACCGAATACACGATAACCATTGCCTTCATTGGCCCTATATTCCTCAAAATACATTTTTGTAGCCACTCCATGACCCAGTCGAGATTCAACAAACTAGATTACATCACTATAGGCACTATACAACTTATCATTCTCTTCCTAAACATGTACTTTGAAGAGGCAATACAAAACATTATCTTTAAATTTATATCGTCACCCTTCAACCTGATGTAACATTCGTGAAACATCCTGATCACGTTTTTCCACACTTGGATATTGAAAATAAAAAACAACTTGAGTTTCCTTCTATGTAAAAGCTTATGTACATACTCCTATGGAGTGACTAAAGGCATACAACTTCACCCACACCTTTCTCTTATATATATATAACCCCTTAGACATCCTTCCTATTCACTTAAATCGCATCATAACCTTGGGTTAACACATGTGGCTTCCCCCTCCAATTCTTATTGCCATCTCACCTCATCATTTTTGTATGAGTAAAACTTACCATTGTTGGAGGTCTAAACATGTAAAGAATTATCATGTTATGGTCAAACATACAGAGCATGAAGCTCTATGGTCATACTCATTGAAACACATCACAGAATAAGGTGGAAGGCATGGAGGGACTTACCATTGCCGAACAAGGATTAGATGGCGCAATGAACTCATCATTCTTTCATTAATAACTCTTTGTATCCCAAGATATAGACACATGGCACAACCATTACCCTCTAGATCATACTACTCACACATCATGAGCCTAATCTACTCATTTGAATTTCCAAATCTTAGGTACACAAGCATGGTTCTTATATCCTACCCATATTCACTAGTCGACCCTACGTCTGCTGCACAAACCCATATCTCCTTGAAGGTGGTTACCCTCTTAAACATGTTCTCCTATGCATCGTGCTTTCAATACCATGGACATACCTATTTTACCCACATGATTCAATTCATTTTGCATTCAACTGCCCCTTTGGAGAGATACTTATTCATGACCCATCAAAGCTTACTTCACCGCTAATCAATCCTCAATCATCCATGAGGGGAAGAAAAGCAATTTAGCAATCACCTAGGGATTCCCAGTATTTGATTTGCGGTGTTTTCTTTGGATTTCACTCTTGGATGATATAGAAATATTTAGGGAAAATTTATATATGTATAAGATCTGAAATGAGTGAAAATGATGAAGTTATAAAGTCCTAGGTTTTATATACTTTTAGAAACATCCACCGCCCAAGTGGATCCCAAAATAGGCTACCTACACAGTCTCGCAAACAAATATCTCTCTACTCGGATGTCGTATCGACAAACGATTTAATAAGTTAGAAACTAGAATTGTAGAACTTATGTTTAGTGGGTATATAATCCCGTAACTCCAAGAATATTGGTAGAAAATCTCCATGACATCTGACCCAAGTTTCAATAAATTTATGGTTGTAACTTGAGATAACTTTTAACGACTTCCGTTTTACAACTCACTTGACTTAAAAATGTAATATACGCTATTATACAATTCAAATACTTTTTAATATGACCTTGATCTTATTTTATGAACTCCTAGTCTTACCCCAAAGGTACGGGTTATAACCAAAAAGGTACGGGTTATAACCCCTCTTAATTTGACGAAACTTATTTTTTTAGACTCATTCAACTTCTTACCCTCTTGGTACTTCATGAGTAAGGCCCTGTAAAAGTTCACCAAGGATTTACGGTCTTATGGTGAGAAGGTAAGTTAACATGTTTGGAGGTTGTATATAATTTTCGTGGTGATCTTAGCCGTCATGGTACGGATTTTTAGACTTGCAATGCATTGTGGAGTTGGTGAAATATTTGCAGAAGATGGAATTTTTGCGGTCCATTTTGCGATCGTGGATCGGTTCCGCTGACCGTAGAACCCTCTTAATTTTTTGAGACTTATTTTTTTTCGACTCATTCAACTTCATACCCTCTTGGTACTTCCTGAGTAAGGCCTTGTAAAAGTTCACCAAGGATTTACGGTCTTATGGTGAGAAGGTAAGTTAACATGTTTGGAGGTTTATATAATTTTCGTGGTGATCTTAGCCGTCGTGGTACGGATTTTTAGACTTGCAATGCATTGTGGAGTTGGTGAAAAATTTGCAGAAGATGGAATTTTTACGGTCCATTTTGCGATCGTGGATCGGTTCCGCTGACCGTAGAACCCTCTTAATTTGTTGAGACTTATTTTTTTTTGACTCATTCAACTTCTTACCCTCTTGGTACTTCCTGAGTAAGGCCCTGTAAAAGTTCACCAAGGATTTACGGTCTTATGGTGAGAAGGTAAGTTAACATGTTTGGAGGTTGTATATAATTTTCGTGGTGATCTTAGCCGTCGTGGTACAGATTTTTGGACTTGCAATGCATTGTGAAGTTGGTAGAAAATTTGCAGAAGATGGCATTTTTGTGGTCCATTTTGCGATCGTGGATCGGTTCTACTGACCGTAGAACCATCGCGGATTTGATTAGACGTAGCTAAATATTTATGGTCATTTCACGTTCCAATGTGCGAATATAGATTCACTTCGCGGACATCGTATTCATCATATAACCAACATGGAAATTTTGGAAGAAGATTATGTCGTCCGATGTGCGATCACAAAACCATTTTGCGGACCACAGAACTGCCGCGTACCTGACTAGGCCAACCCAGATTTTGAAGACCATTTCGTGGTCCATTTTGCGGACAACATATTCCTTTCGCGGTGCATTCTACGATCGTAGATTGGCCACTGAAGCTTATTTTTTGGATTTTCCTAATCTGACTCTATTTTTTTAGCAAATATACCACTAGGCAGGTTACCTAGTGGCTAATATATATATATATATATATATATATATATATATATAAAAAAATTGGGTCCAAAGATTACAAGATGTCCAAAATAATATAAAAGATGAAAATACTACTACATACTACCATGAATAGTAGTATGTCTGTATCCATCTCAAGGTAGTGCAAGTGAATCCAAAAGGCAAGGAAAAATACCAAGTAGCACCTCTAATGCTCTCACCAGGCGCCAAGGTATGCACTCCATTGAATAAAGCTCCAGCTGACAAAACTAATGTGGATTCCAACCAAATACACCACTGTATTGAGGCCACAAAACTTCCAAACCAATGTGTTGATCCAATTTTTACTATACCATATTGATTTCATAGAGAAAAGTTCTATAACCTCAGTCATGTTGGACAGTGACTCAAAGTTGTGCATATAGAAGAATAATAAATTAGTTGCCTGCTTAGAAACATATGAGTATATATTGGCTTGTCATCTCCAGACTGAGCATGAAAACACACTAATACCACTGGAAAATGATTGAGCAGTATATATATCCTATGAGAGCAATTGAAACAAGCAGTAATTGACCATGGAACCGACCAAGCATGCCACTGTCCAAACTACATATCCAAATGGAGGAAATTATATCACCTTGTAAGCTTGTAGATGATGTAACGACTTGTCTCCTTTCCCTAATTGTTCTATAAATTATGAAACTATTTCCAGGCCGAGTATGTTTCCATGCTAATACAACTAGATAATAGCTCCACATTATACAGATTTGAGAAGAGGACTGGGAAATGATAATAGCATGCAATGAACTTAGTAGCTGATCCATCAATCTGGTGCTTTACCTTTAGCAACCCTAAGCCTAAGGTTAGGTATTTGAGAGTTGTCCATATTCACAAATGTCTTTCCTGCAGAAGGTAGTTCCTGATATGAGTTAAAAGTGACAGAACCTGCAAAAGAAAAAAACAAGTTAGCTAAAAAATCAGCAACAACATTTGCCTCCCTTAGTACATGTTGAAAGAGCACATTGAAATTGCTCTTGATCTCCTTAATCTTCTTCACTTCCGCTCCTATACACCAAGGAGATTACCATTAACCCTCAATTATCCTTTTCATCACCGGTGAATTGAACTCCAAAATAAGAGGATTTATCTCCCTCTCAACATAATAAACCAGGCCTACAACTATTTCTTTAGCTTCTGCTACAATATCACCTTCACAATCATGCACACAAAAATCATATGATCTAGGCCCATGGTTACCACTTGAACCACCATCTATATTACACTTGAACCAACCCCCAAAAGGAAACTACCATGTTATTCCTTTGGTCACCACATAAGGCTTGTACCCTTAAAATAATTTGACCATGTCTGGCCATAGTAAAGGAATACTTGAGAGACATGGATACCTTACTCTTGCCAGAATGTGCAGTGTCTAGTTCACCTCATGAATCACGTTATTGCAAGTTACTGCACTCCCCTTCTTCATAGTATTTCTCCTCTTCCATAATTCCCATGTGATCACTATTGGGGCTGCTTGAAATAGTGGCTTGAGTTTGGCACAATATATTACATTCCACCATGCTCTTATTACTTGGTAGACGTGTACCATGCTGATTACAATACCTGCTGCTTGAAGAAATACCTTCCACACCTTTGTTGTAGTAGCACTCATTAGGAATAGGTGCTGGAAAAAGTCTTCTTGTGGTGGAACACAATACCAACACTTAGAGAGAACTACATAACCACCCCTCCTCGAAAGATCATCCATAGGTATCTTCCCTTTCCATAATCTCCATAGAAAGAAGGAGATTTATAAAGGCAAGCCTTTGGTCCATAACATCTTAGATTCAGTATTTGTAACAACTCTATGTCTTAGTATTTTCCATGCGCTACTCACTGAAAATCTGCTTGAAGCTGTTGGCATCCACTTAGGAGTATCCCAGTATTCATCAATTGCATCAAAATTCATATCATGTATTATATGATCTTTTATATCTTCAGTAAAGGTTTGCTCAATCAGCTGAGCATTGTAATTATCTTTGTGCCTGCCACTTCTCGTAATTCTTCATTAATAGGAAACTCTGAGGGTAGTACATGATATAACGCCCCTAATCCAGTCCAATTTTCATACGATACATTGGTAATGCCCCTATTCATCTCCCGTATAATTTCGTGCTGCACTTCATCCCTCGCTTCCAACATCTTCCTCCACACGTGTGATCCCTCTCTAAATTGCACCACAATAGGTATTTCCTTCTTACAGTACTTGTTCCACATAAAGTTGTACCATAATGACATTGATGTTCTAAACTTCCACCAAAACTTGGAAACAAATCTTTAGATACATCAAAGAGTGATCTAAAACCAAGTCCACCTTCTTCCTTTGGCAAACACAAATTAAGCCATTTGGAAACCTGTAATTGCACCCACAAAAGAAAAGAGGTATCCTGTCACATTGGAATGCATATAGTAAGAGCTTTTAGACTTGTTGATCAGCTGCCCATAATATTTTTCATATTGTGTAAGTACCTCAACTATATTTCCCAGAAAGTAAGGATTAGTAGAAGCAAATATGATTGTGTCATAGGCATAAGCCAAGTGATTCAAAGGGTCTGTCCACTTTGGCATCCCAAATCCTTTGAACCTTCTATCCTCTAACAGTTTATTCAATGATCTCGATAGAACCTCAGCTGATATAATGAAAAATGCTGGAGATAAAGGGTCACCTTGATTGACCCCTATTGTACACTTAAAGAAACCTGAAGCTTACCAGTTGTTTGAGAGCAGATTCCATATCATATTGATCAAGTTTTCAGCAATCCCATCTTCCTCATAACATGTAATATATAATTCCATGAAACCCTATCATAAGCCTTACGCATATCTGGTTTGATCACCACATTTGTAGGATTCCCCTCAACCTAATATCAATGACAATCTCCTGTGTCAGTAGAATGTTCTCAAAGATGCTTCTCGGCTTTACAAATCCAGATTAATTGGAAGAGATTAAGGAAGGAAGTATCTTTTCAAATCTATCATGGCACCCTTGAGATCACCTTATTTATAAAATTGCTTAGACTCATGGGCCTTAAGTATGAGAAATTGTTCACCACTGGCTTCTTATAAGGCAATACAAGGTTGGTATGTGATTGATTTAGGCAATGAAGTACCTCCATAGAAGATCTGCAACATTCTGTATATGTCTTCTCCTATGATATCCCAGCACTACTGGTAGAAAATCCCAGTGAAGCCATCAAGTCCATTTGCAATATCACCACTTAAATCAAGGACAACCCCTTTATCCTTTTCAATAGTTTGCATCTTATATAGCTCCAAATTTTTCTCCAATGTCACAATTGAAGGCACATTGTGTAACATCTCAAAGCTATTAGGATCATTCTCATGTGTGAACTGATTTTCAAAGAATTCCATTGATGCATTGGTCATGAGTTTATGTGATTCAATCTATACTCCTCCACTATCCTGAATTCTTTCCAATTTTAGTTTTTTCCTCTTGCCATTGACATGGTTGTGAAAAAATCTATTATTTCTATCACCTTCTACAAATCATGTCATGCCTGATTTTTGCTTCCAGTATTGTTCCTCAATGCTCAAATATTTATTTAGTTATGCCTGTGCCTTTTGAAGAACAATTCTATTGTCCATGGTTGGTTCTTCCTCAAATAGCATCTCCTTAATTCTCACTACGTCTTCCCTAATATCCAACTACTTGAATGTATCACCATATGTCAATTTACTCCATTAGGATAATGCTATCTTTACCCTCTTTAATTTATTCTTAAACATCTGGAAGGGATCCCCAATAAAATCAGCCACCCAATTTTGTGTAATAACCTTCTTAAAAGTGTCATGCTTTGCCCAAAAGTTGAGAAATCTAAAAGGCTTCACAAATTGTATTGCATTATCTCCACAACTCCTCAACAGAGATGCCTGATATGAGCATGTTCTTATAAGGTGTTCTACCTCAATATCAAGAAAAAGATTCTGGAAAGGTAGGTTGACCAAGATCCTGTCCAACCTCTTAAAAATACACTCTGCATTAGGTCTCCCATTCCACCATGTAAAAAGACTCCCTTCATGACCAAGATCAAACAAACCGCATGAGTTCACACTAAAAGAAAAGTCCTCATATTTTGGATGATACACTGGAAGGACACCTATCTTTTCTTCTTCACTCAACACCACATTGAAGTCTCTCCCAACGAACCAAGGTAACTCCATGTCACTAGCAAGATAGTACAAGTTGTCCCACAATTCCAACCTCTCAAGTGATGAGCATTTAGCATAGAGAAAATCCATCATAATATGCTTACCAGTGTATTGATGGTAGACGTTGATAGTCACCTGCTACTCAGTATCAATCAATAATTTCCACTCCACAGCACGGTCAAAAAACAACCAGATTTTCCCATTAGTATTTGAATAAGCAGCATCCATTCCTAACCTTCTCTTATACCTCTATATATGTCCAACTTTTAAAAATGGTTCCATGAGAGCAACATGGAAAAACCATAATCCCTATGCATATTAATCACCCTCTGAAAGGCCTGCTGGGTTCTCACAGACCTTACATTCCAGGTCAAGATTTTAATCATCATTTAGTAGTTGAGGCTGTCCTTTTGGGAATAAATCTTTTATGTTGAAGTGGCTCTTTGTTCTATGCTTTCTTCTACCCCTTCTTATCACTCTTTTCATTAAACATAGGTGATAAGTCAGCCTCCTTAGCCACATCTTTGAAATTACCTGCTATCATTCATCAAATGGAATCATATTACATGTGATTATATCATGAAGTATCTGATTAGGTGACTGGAACATGTACATTAATTTTGATCTGCATTGGCTCCACAGTACCTGATGCACTTGCCATTGACAATGCTTCAATAACTCCAATGTTGTTCAAAACTATAGCTTGTTCAATTACATGTGTTTCATTCATTGTTGCTTTCCTTAGAGCATAAGAATTATTCAGCATGACTCCCATATTCTCCTGCATCACCTTAAATTGAAGCTCATAAACAGAACTCAAATTAGGGTTTACTGTAGCAGGCAGTGTAGGAAGTACTGTTCCATTGATATCAACTAGCTTCCCATCAACTGTGTTTTTATCTAACTTCACTGTATTATCTAGGACCTTAGTAGGAATATTCTCCAATTGACCATCACCTGAAACCTCCACCGGATCACCCTTAACGGTAGCCAAAACCTCAACAGCTCCCTTAGGGTTTACAGTTGCATTGGCCTATATCTTAGCTAGAGCTTCTGGAGTTGACTTTACATTTGAATTACGTTCCTTGGGTGCTCTTGAATCTCCTCCAGTTGAAAAATTACTTTGCTGAGTGTTTGGTTGTTGAGAATCATCAACCCTAGTTTCCAGTAGACTAGGGTTTACTATATCATTGAAGCTCTTTACACCTGCTGTTTGTTCTTAGCTATTGCCTCTGGTTTCCTCCTTTCGTGATGTTGTTTTTGCACCTGTTTGTTCCCCCATAATTTCCACATCATCACTCCCTAATGGTTTCTCTGAATTTACTTCCTGAATCTCCCCATTCTTGTCTGATTCCTCAAAAGGTTGAGATGGAATATCCTGGAAGGAACAGTTCACAAGAACATTGAGTTGTCTAAGCTCTACCTTGTTAGTCCCAAAACGCCTATGCACCCACTCCAATGTAGACTCCCTCATATTAGCCTCCTCAATCCCAACATTAATAGGATTAGGAACATTGTCCTTAGCCGCACTTTGAATCCCATTCCCCATAGGTTTGGCAATCCCAGTAGGTGTGGGATTCGTATTCTTATCCATATTTGACTTGGTTTTCTCAGAATCCAACACTTTTTCAACTGCTTCTGGCTTCACATGTTTTTGTTATTTAATGTCTCCTTGCTCCACAATTGAAACTTTCTTATTCTTCGTGCATCCTCCTTGGCCTTCCCTTTCAATTTATCATCCTCCTTGTCATTGGCATCATCAATAATATGCCCATTCTTATCCCTTTGATATCTATTCTTCCTCATTTGCATCCATTCTTGTTTTCCCGGATTGGGAATAGGCTTTCCCAATACTTTTCCACTAGACAACACCTTAGAGGTGTTAGCTGTATTACCCATTATCTCTTTTCCAGTGTTAACATCCTCAAAAACTTCATCAAATTTCCTATGTAATTTTGGGTGAATTATCCAACATTCCACCTTATTATGACCTTGTTTCTTGCAAGTCCTGCAATACTTAGGCATGTAGTCATATTTTATTTTAATACATTTAAACTCTTCTGGTCCAGATTCATCTTCCTCTTTAGCAATTTTAATACGTTGTGGAAATTCTGATAGCAAGTTAACCTCCACCTTCAGTTTTGCACGGCTAGGTCTAGTTCCATTTTGAGTTGCAAGATCAACATGTAAAGGATTACCAACAGCAATCGCCAGTAAAAATAACATTCCTTACCAAAGAAATTTTGTGGAAACTCCGAAAAAATAATCCAAGCTACTGCAATGGGAGTCTCCTCATCAAGTTTCCACCAAGGATTCCACTTCGTACATTGCATTTGCCACATCTCAGCTTGAGCATTAGGTAAAAAGATGTCTGTGAGAGAAGATGGACATAGTCTTCCATTAAAGACAACCTTATCAATATATTATTGTCTTCTCTTAAACTAATTTAAAAAGATCCTTTAATCTCACATTTAATAGGAATCACTTTACGTAATTCATTAATGATAGGCTTCCCACACAAAAATTTTCCAAGAACTTCTAATTGAAGACATTGGTGTACGATGGATTGTTTGACTTCTTTTTTCTTCCACTTCACCACTGGTTCTTCATGAAGAAACCCGAAAGGTTTTATGGCATGTTTATCTAGGGTTTTCATGGGCGCATTAATTTTCTTGGGTTGTAATAATTGTGCATAGTTATGGATTGTATTAGGGTTTGTAGATGTTTTTTGGGCTGTGGGGTTGGAGAAGAGGACTGACCAACCTCAGAAGGAGGTTGGCCAGTGTCTTGAGACGCCATGAGAGGCCTGCTCGAGTTTCGACTCCAAGTCATTGCAAATCGCCTATCGCCAGAGCTCTTAAGAGGAGTAGATGGGTTTTATCCAATATATTAAGGACTTAAGGGGTTAATTTTAGAGGGGAAACCGATTTGTTTTAGAGAGAGAGTGGAGGGGATCTAACAGTTCTACTCTCCAATTCTTGCTCAAATCTTGGGATCAAGAGGAAAACTCATAAGTTCTTCAACCAACCGGGTATGTTTTTCTCCTATGTTTCCATACAAGGTTTTTAATGGGTTTACGTAGAGATTTTATTATGATGGGTCTTATGGGATGGTGATCTGATTCCATAAGCCCTCTATTTCGGATATGTGTATATGTAAAGAGTGGAGGTTGTGATTCTAGTGGGATGGAAACATATGGTTGGGAATGCATGTGAGGAGGAAGGTTTTTGGGTGTTGTAGGAATATTGTAGATTGATTGGTTGGTTGAAAATGTGTTGCAGGGTAGAGAAATTTCTATTATGGAACCTTGAAGTCATTTCTGCATATTAGGTGTAAGATGAAATGCCTAAAGACCTTTATGGTGAGAGTCCTTCTAATAATGTTTTGATCTAATTATGTTCCTATAGATTGAGGTGTTTCGAGTAGCGGAACTTCATAGAAAATCAAATGGAAGCTTAATCAAGGTATGTTGGCTAAACTCCTTCCATAGAATCGGATTCCACGAATTCCTTGTGAACTCCAAGTATGGTTTCCAATCTCTATTTCTTTGTTCTGGATCGCCTCTAATGATAGATTTATCCAAAGCACTCAATTCATGTTCCAGTTGCCCTATTATATTACTCTCCTTTGGGAAAATGTTTGAAGTATAATTGAGGATTCAAAGGCTTATGATCTTGAATTGTGATACATTTGGAACCATCATGCCCTACTCTTTAAGTTTTATCTCAAATTTTTAAGTTGTTGTGCACTCATGTATTTATAGACATAACATTTCAAATGTTCATGATATTTTAGACGTCCTAATTGCCAATGCCATGCTCTTTTCCTTGAAAATGCCGTAACACTTACTTTTGCATTGCCAATTGCTCATGAATATGAAATTATGGTTTTCCAATAATTTGAACACATTTCCATTAATTCCAATGATATTAAGACATATGTTATGAAATGAAAGTATGAAATATGAAATGTGACCATCGTGGAAAGAATGAAGGTGTTACGAATGGTTAAAAGAGCCAACAAAATGAAAGAGGATATTGAAGGCTATGCGAAGAAAATATATATGTATATATATTTCTAGCGCCAACAAAATGAAAGATGATATTGAAGGCTATGCGAAGAACACATATATATATTTATATTTATATTTTTTTTATATACAAACATATTTCTGGGAGTATCATAATGACACCGAGGAATGTTGGGAGTATCTTTGTACGATGATGGGATTATTTCCCATAATTGGGATATTTTTTTATAGCATCAGTCCATGTCCCCATGTCGACCCACACGACATTGTGGGAGATGACTCAGAAGGTCGGGTGCCATGCCGCGCACATATTAGTTCCTCTTTCTAATCATTGTATTTAGTTCGTATCACCATGTTGATCTATATTAATTCATGGTGATATGGCTTAACCGATCGAGCAGTGATCGTACTCCATGACATGAGCATGGTGGTATGTCCTTCCTGTTATTATATTTGGTTCCCATTACCATGTCAAACCACATTCATTGTGGTTATACGTCTTAGCCGATCGAGTGGTGATCGGGCTCCATGCCACATGAATGATGGTAATTGGTGGCTAATTATCTTCGAAGAAAAAATGTAAATGCTTATTTTAAGATTGGTTATGTTTTAGCTTGGAACTTTAGATATTATTGTTTCTCTTACAACTTCCACGTTTCTCTCTTCTTATGTTGGTATTTCATTCCATGTGAGGGTACTTAACTTTATACACTAGTACTATTTCATATGTGCTAACGTCACTTCTTTCGGGGATGCTGCATTTTTAATGGATGTAGGGGGTTACTCAAAAAGTGGAACATGTTCTTGATATGTGTACCCTCTTCTCAGCTGATTGGGTGAGCCATGCTCCATATCGCAGCCTTGTGTTAGTGTTGACATTTCTATATCATTTTGAGGTATAGCCGAAGCCTTTCACCGACATTTCTATATTTCTCTCATGTTCATTTATAGGATCCGTAGACATACAGAGGGTTGTATTTTGGATGGGGGAAAACTATAGGCATTGTTCTTGACAGTTGATCTCGCTTACAAACTATGAACTTGTATTATTTTGCCTTCTATAAATGAATTTCCTAATTAATGAAGTTAGCTTTGTCCATTTTATCCTATTGATTAGCTATATATTTGTATTTAATTTTTAATTAATCATGGGAAAGTTTTGTTGGTAGGCACCAACTAGGCTTGCTTGATCGAGTTACCTCGGTTAAGCGTCGGTCCCGCTCTGTAAGGGTGGGGCATGACATGCTGATCGTAATCTTAAACCTTTGTGACCTTAAAAGTAACATGATTAACTTAATTTTTATAACCTCAAGGATGATCTAATTTATGAGCTTATGTCAATTGACTTACGAGATACTTGACGTATGAAAATACGGGATGTAACAAGGACCCATAGGAATTTATTGATGAGATGCACAAGGCTCGCTCTGTTATATATTCCATTAAGACAGAAGGAGTGAAATTGTCCTCCTATTGCCTAAACGAAGCGACATATACATGGTATGAATTGAGATAGTAGTCCCATAAGGAGGGTAGCCCTCCGGTAAAGTGGAATGATTTTGCAGATGCTTTTATGGATCATTTCATGCCAGCCGAGACTAGGGAAGCCTGTGTCACCGAGTTTAGGAACGTGAAGCAAGGTAGTATGAGTGTGTGTGACTACCACCTCAAATTTTAGGATCATTCAAAGTATGCTCTCTACATGTTTCCCAATATGGAGGCTAGGTTGTGCCGGTTTGTGTAAGGCCTTATTCTTTTAGTTATCAACGAGGCCTTTACAGCTTCTTTGAATTCTGATACTATGGCAATATTGTGGAATTTTCTCAAGCCACAGAGACTCGAAAACTCAAAAGCGGGATGGAGAAAAATAGTAACAAGACTGCCGAGTCGGCGGGCTACTTATGTGGTTATTTTAGTGGTGGTAATGGTTGAAGGGCAATGTTCAGGAAAGGGTCATCTGGGACATCATAGTCTTTCACCTAGTCTTCATCTAGTGCACCACTATTAGGGACTATTCATCACCAATAGGGTCGTTTCATACCTAGTCAAGGCAATATGGGACCTTATTAGCAAGATCAATCAGGTTAGGGATTGCAGCCGCTATAGAGGCTCTCATGCACGTGGTGTGGGAAGATATACTCTGGTAGAGGTATGGTGTAGCCGACAAGTTTAATGGATGCTACTTCCACAACGCCTTATCTGGCTCGAGGTATGCCGACAACTAGGGGTGGTGCATATGGTTCTGGAGGACCAGTAGTTTCTATGCCATGATGGGCTTCCAAAGTTCAGAGGCTTCTCAAAATGTTGGCACATGTATATCGATTGTTCAATCATGATGTGTATGCTCTAATTGTATGTCACTCTTTATATATCCATGGAGTTTGTGATGGAACAACTTCGTGAGTCATTCAGTGTATCTACTCTAGTTGGTGAGTCTATTGTGGACAACTGGGATTATTGGGATTTTATTATCAAAATGCATGGTCGAGACACCATAACTGAACTCGTGGAATTGGTGATGGTTTATTTTGATGTGATAATAAGGATGTACTGTCTTTACTCATGTTTTTTCCAAGCTTGAATAACAATCCAAAACCGTTAGGTTTGATTTCCCAGATGAGCCAGTCATTAAATGGAAGGTGGATGATGTTATGCCAAAGGGTAGGTTTATTTTTTCCATTTAGGCCACAAAGATGATAAACAAGTGATGCGTCCCTATTTAGCCCGAGTCACGAACACCAACGCTGAGGCATCGACACTTCAGTTTGTGCTTGTTATGAATAAAATCGTAGGTCTTTCATGAGAAGCTTTTGCGAGTCCCACCAGATAGGAAATTGACTTCGTGATTGATGTATTGCCGGGCACGTAGCCCATGTCAATTTCACTATATAGAATGGCTCCGATAGAACTGAAGGAACATAAGGATCAGTTGAAAGACTTGCCAGAGAAGTGTCTCATCCAACCGGGTGTGTCAGCTTAGGATGCACTGTTCTTTTTGTGAGGAAGAGTGATGGATCATTTAAGGTGTATCAACTATCGACAACTCAACAAGGTCACAATCAAGAACAAGTAACCACTTCCAAGGATAGACAACATATTTGATCTATTACATGGTGCTAAATACTTATACAAAATTGATTTAAGTGTGGTATAACTCTAATTGAAGATATGGGAGAAGGATATTCCTAAAATAACTTTCAGGACCCGATATGGGCACTTTGAATTTCTAGTGATGTCTTTTGGGCTAACAAATGCTCTAGTAGCTTTCATGAATCTTATGAATTGAGTTTTCAAGACTTTACTTGAATATTTTGTGATAGTGCACATTGAAAACATCCTTGAGAATTCACGAATTTGAGAGGACCATGTCGATCATCTAAGGGCACTTTTGCAAACTCTATATCAGCACATGTTATATGCAAACATTTTGAAATGTTAGTTTGGCTCGAGTACGCCACTTTCTTGGATAATGTTCTCTATATTTAGGTAATCAAGGGTGATCCTCATATGATTGCAGCTGGAGAGTATAGGTTAGACGTACAACTCTAATATAGATTTGCAGTTTCTTGGGCTTGGCATGATGTTACAGGAGGTTTGCAAAGGGGTTATATTCTCTTACCTCCATGTTAACCAAATTAATACAAAAGGCAGCTAAATTCCGATGGTCATATTCTTGTGATGAGCTTTCTAAAGTTGAAGTCAAGGTTTACCACGACACTAGTGTCAACCTTATCGGAAGGTGCAAAGTGATTTGAGCTATATTGTGATTCCTCAAGGGTCGGAAGTGGGTGTGTAGTAATGCAACATGACAAGAGTGTCACTTTGCTTCTACGCAACTCAAGAACCACAAGAAGAATTATCCAATGCATGACTTAGGGCTTGTGGTAGTGGTGCTTCTATTGAAAATTTGGCGTCATTATTTATATGGGATTTAGACATATAAATGGACCATAAGAGTCTCCAATACATCTTCAAGTAGAAGGACTTGAATCTAAAGCAAAGGAGATAACTTGACTTACTCAAGGACTATGACATCGGCATACCTTATCATCCCGGGAAAGTTCATCGGTTAGCTAGTTTGGGAGTCCGTATTGCGGACTCTATTGAAGGTAGGGTGAAGGTGTTAATAGGGTCGAGTTGTTACTCGTAGAGGATGTTAAGGAGAAAAATAATGATGATCCATTTATGGAGAAATTGAAGGAGGGAATTCATAAACAGAAAACCACTAGGGTCGAGTTGTTACTCGTTCATAGGGCAATTGTGTTTTCCAAATATAGATGGTCTCCCAGAAAGAATCATGACTGAGGCCCAATGTTTCAAGTATTCCGTGATCCTAGGCTCCACGAAGATGTACCCCGATCTCAGGGAAGTCTACTAGTTGAATGACATGAAAAAGGACCTAGCAGACTTTGTGGCTAAATGCCCAAATTTCTAGCAAGTGAAGATTGAGCACCAAAGGCACGATGGCTTGGAACATAATATAGAAATTTCAATGTGGAAGGGGGAGATGATCAACATGGACATTGTAGTGGGTCTACCTTGCATGCCTCGTAAGTTTAACTTGATTTGGGTAATCATGGATTGACTCACAAAATAAACACACTTCTTGCCTATTAAGTCCATTGACACAACAAAACACTATGCTCAGTCGTACATCTAGGAGATCATTAGGTTTCATGGCACTCCAAATTCTAGCATCTTAGACCTAGGGGCACAACTCACAGCTAACTTCTGGCTAAGATTCCAGCAAGGTTTGGGTACTTAAGTGAATAAGTACAACTTTCCATCCACAGACCGACGGGCAAGCAGAGCGGACTAAATAAACACTTGAGAATATGTTTCGTGCTTATGTTCTTGACTTCAACGTAAGCTGGAATGATTATTATCCACTAATAAAATTAGCCCACAAGAACAATTATCATGCCGAGATTCAAATGGCAACGTTTGAAAATCTATATGGTAGGAGATGTAGATCTCCCATTGGTTGGTTTGATGTCGGAGAAATAGGGCTGATAGGGTCAGACCTTGTGCATCGGGCTATGGAGAAGGTCCAAATTATTGAGGAGCAGCTGAAGATAGCTCATAGTCGTCAGAAGTCCTATTCTAATGTTCGATAGAGAGATTTGGAGTTCAAAGAGGATTATTGGGTATTCTTGAAATTTTCTCCAATGAAAGGCATAATGCAATTTGGGAAGAAAAGGAAATTCAGTGAAAAATATATTGGACATTATACTTGCATAAGGTTGTTCAAGTGGCTTATAGGCTCGAGTTACCTCTTGAGTTTTCCTTAGTACACCTGGTATTTCATATGTCTATGTTGAAAAAGGTAATTGGAGATTCGTCTCTCATCGTCCCTGTGGATCCTATCGAAGTTATGCAGAATTGACTTATAAGCTAATTCCAGTTGTCATCCTTGATAGAAAAGTTCGAAGGTTTAGGAATAAGGAGTTTGCCTCCGTCAAATTTCCATGGCTAAACCAACAAGTAGAAGAGGCCATCGGAGGACGAGAAATATATGAACAGGAAATAGCCCCACTTGTTTGTAGAACCTAATGATTGTGTTTAAAATATAATCAAAAGCTTGCTTTCTTTGAGTTATGTTAAAAACATGTACAATTTCTGCTAAGATGCCTTTTTTGACAATGTAATGCTTATAATGTTATGGTTGGTGTTGTTCTCATGTGTATGATACGTCATTGTGTTATGAATATGTTGTTAGGATAGGTTTTTTCGGCTCTCTAACAAGTGGATCGTCACGCCCCGAAATCTGGGAGCGCGACCAGCGCTCAACTGAGTGAACCCGGCCGAGCAAGCCTGTTAGATTTCATTCTACCCAAACTCATCCATAAATAAAGAGGAGATGCACTCCATTAACCAAACACTGAAAATATTTCATTAACAACCCCCATTTCATTTCCATTAGTAGCTTCATTCATAATTTCCAAATATTACAAGTTTATAGATATAATGAAAAAAAATTGTTTGCCAAATACCAACATTTCTAGTTCAATTCCAAAAATCAAATACCACATATAACCTGTCTACGAAGCCTTTAAGAACAATATACGAGTAGTATGGAAGTTCCAGCTACAAGGCCCCGGCTATACCTCAAACACAATACATGATGATCAAAAGATACATGACTCCAAAATGAAGTGGGGCTCACCAAGTCATATGGGAATAGAGTGTACCGCTATCACAAATCAATGCCACCTGCTGTGGAGCCACGTGAATCCATTAAATATGCAGCGGCCCTGGCAAAAAGGATGCTAGTACCGACAAATAGCACTAGTATGTATGTCTAAATGTCCGCTTTCAAAATAGGATGCCAATATAAGAAAGGGATTGTCACGACCCAAAATCCATTAAGGTCGTGATGGCGCCGGACTCCACTGTCAGGCAACCCAACACTCAATAGTTAATTAAATTCCTATTTTATTATTTTGAAATCGTTATTTTTTGTTTCATTATATGAAAATCGATAAGAATTTACTGAGTAAATAACAAGGTTTTAACACCCCAATTAACAAACACATCCCAGATCCCGGTGTCATAAGTGCATGAGCAATTTTTTAAGAAAACCAAATGAAATACAACATCCGTCTTGAATACAAACGGGAGCGTAAAGAAAGTACAACCTAATACGCTGAAGGAGACTCTGCTGGCTACGGGTCGTCTCGAGAGGTGCAGCTCACCCAAGTCCCTATATCAACCATGCCACGACGCCAAGCGGGGCCACTAGATATACATGTACCTGTGCAACAAAATGTACAGCAAGTGTAGTATGAGTACGAAAATGTCACGACCCAAATTTCTCTCCGTTGGGTATCGTTATGGCACTTAGTCTTAAAGACTAGGTAAGCCTAATATTCAGAAATAACAACAATAATAAATAGAATCTAATACTTTTCTGAAATAAATACTTCTTTACACATTGTATATTCCCAAAACCCGGAAGTACAAGTCATAAGTGTTTAATAAATTACACTAAAACTCCAAAAGAAAACACCACTGTTCAGAAATAAGTACAACAACGCAAAAAAAAATATAAGATGGTGACTCTGAAACCGCGAACGCTGAAGCGGTTTTACCTTCAGTCTCCACAACAGCAACCACGCTACTAACAATCAATAGGCCGGCTATCCGAAAACCTGTCATCTTCACAAAAATGTGCAGAAGAGTAGTATGAGCACACCACAGCGCTGCCCAGTAAGTACCAAGACTAACCTCGGTGAAGTAGTGACGAGGACTAGTCAAGACACCCATTGGTCTAATAAAAACTGAACAAGTATCAATATAGGAATCAAGGAAATAATGATATACACATAGAGGTTGCGCAATATAGCTGGCAAGACAGTGAATTCGATAGAGAAGGAAAAAAATAAGTATCAGCGGAAACCATGAAGTAACAAAAAGACTGTATAGAACACAGACAAATCTGGCATGTAAATATACAACACGTACATGTAATGACTCAAAAACTTCAACCACTTCTAGATCAACTTCATAGTCATCTCCACGAGGATCCGAACCTCGGACAAATCACCATTTACGGGTCCCAATATTCAAACCCTAAAACTTGGCATCTTGCGCCCTCATTAAAGTACTAACTGCACGGATGACTCACGTGCCAATTGGGTCATTTCCACCCCCATGGTAAGCACAACAAGATATCTATACTTGACAACAAAAAGGAGTCCTAAATCCATTAGTAGTACTTAATTACGTGCATGCTTGTGTAGGTGTCCTAAGATGATTTCAACATCCAATAAACATAAGGGAAGGAAAAGGGGCAACACGCACATTTTCATCTCAACACAAATTTCCACGCAAATAAACTCACATAGTAAGAGTTCCAGTACACAATATCAACAAGAAGGAATGCCCCTAGGCTAACACAAGTATCACAAACAATCCCTGACATAGCCCACCTTGTCACGCCACATGTGCAATAGTAAAGTAAATGCCCGCCTTGTTTCGCCACACGTGCATAAACATGTTCCCACCTTGTCACGCCACATGCGCAACACTCAATCTCATATCCTACCTTTTCACGCCGCATGGAAGAAACCTCGTGCATCACCACAACAAGTACAACAACAACAACGACAACAGTTCAAGATACAATTAATATATCAACTCAAGAACCTTCGACAACAAGATAGGAAAAACTAGTTCACGAGAAATAAACATAATAAGGAGAGTTAGGCATATTACGAATCACTCAACAAGGAAGGAAAATAGCATGTAACAGCCGCACCTAATTACACGGGTGAACAAAAAGAAATCAACACAAATCCGAAAACTCCATATAAGGGAAAGTCACGAAGGTATAAAATATCTAAACTTCTTTTAAGGTTGAGCAGTTACAAGAATATTCAACAATTTGCACTTAAGGACAAGCAGTAGAGAATAATCATAACTTCATTAAGACCAAAATAGTTATAGGTTGAGATGAAGATAATTGCAAATTTGAGATACGCAGTTAAGAAGATATAGCATGACAGTAAAGGAAATAAGATCATCAGATAAGTCGATTAGGAGTCAAATAGGCAATAGGAGTAAATCCGAAAGTAAGAACTTCCACATTTTTTAAAATAAGGATGACACTAGAAATTAGGAAATTCAATCATGCTAAGGACAATTCATACTCTGCGAATATAAGGACCTAAGATTCCTAAAGGGTCAACTTTCCACAAACAAGTCTGAGCATGCACTCGTCACCTCGCGTACACGGACTACAATCAACATAGAAGACACAAATCCTAAGTGGAAATTCCCCCACACAAGGTTAGGCAAGATACTTACCTCAAGCGCTCAAATCAAACTTGAAATCACATTCTTGCCACGGGTATCCGACTCCCAATGGCCAATATCTAGTCAAATCAATAGCATCGTGTAAATAATACTACAAGCAACTAGTTTAACTAATAAATTCGAAGCTAAGACGCGAAATTAAGAAAATTGCCCAAAAAGTACCCTTGGACCACATCTCGGAATCGGGTAAAATTTAAAATTATGAACACCCGCTTTATTATGAAAACACTCGAACAAAAATCATCAAAAACCGACGTCAAAATCTCACTCAAATCTCGGATTTTCAATTGGGAAACTTTTTCTCCTATTTCCAAACTTTTACTCTCAATTTACTTGATAAAATGAGGAAAACCACAATATATTAATGAAATAAAATTAAATTCGAGTAAGAAATCGTTACCCACAAGATTCCCCTGAAAATCAGACAAAGAATCGCCTTCTACCGAGCTCAAAATAAAAAATGGAGTGAAAATGAACAACCCCCGATTCCGTCCCTTTTCTGCCCAGCAATCCTCGAACCTGCGGACATTTCTCGCACCTGCGGTCCGACCAGTCGCACCTGTGGAAATCACTAAATCAACATCTTCGCACCTGCGCTTAAGGTCACGCACATGCGGCTCGCAGGTGCAACCAAAACCTCGCACCTGCGCCTCAGGCCTGGCTCCCCAAATTCTGCATCTGCGGGCTTCTCTTCCGCTCCTGCGAACTCGCACCTGCGGCTACCCATCCGCAGGTGCGGAAAAACACCAGAACTCTAAAAACCAACAAGTCAGCACTCTAAATTCCCAAAACAAATCTGTTAACCACCAGAAACACACCCGGGGCCCCCGAAACCTCGACCAAACATACCAACCAATCCAAAAACTCCATACAAACTTAGTCGAGCCTTCAAAGCACTTCACAAAACATAAAAATCGCTAATTATGCATGGATTCAAGCCTATGAACTATAAAATTTCCAAAATCCACAACCGATGTCGAAACACATCAAAACTAGTCCGAATGACCTAAAATTTGACACACAGGTCACAAATGACACTACGGACCTACAACCACTTTCACAATCCCATTCCGAGCTCGATATCAAATTTTCACTTATCGGCCGGAATCGCCAAAATTTTAACTTCCGCCGAATTGCCTCAAATTACTCTACGGACCTCCAAAACCAGTTCTGGACACGCGCCTAAGTCCAAAATCATCATACGAAGCTGTTGGCATCACCCAAAACTCATTCTGAGGCCGCTTATGCAAAAGTCAAACCTCCAGTCAATTTCCATCACTTAAGCTTCAAAAATAGAAATCTTTTCTTCCAATTCGACTCCGGATTATCCTGCAACTGAATCCAACCATGCATGCAAGTCGATATACACGATGCGAATCTTTTCAAGACCTCATGTCACCGAACAGAGCTTAAATTCTCAAAATAACCGATCAGGTCGTTACATTATCCCCCTCTTAAACAATCGTTCGTCCTCGAGCGTGTTAAGATTCACCTCGAACTCATCCAATCACTGATTGCACACTTCCAACACAAACCCAAGGGTGGTCCCACGTCACCCCAATCTGCATAAGACTGATGGCACCACCACAACCGCAATTTAGCTTTTCTATTACTACCGATAAGCCTCATACCTCAATTTCTCACCTTCTACTCATTTCCAAAATACCCGATTCTAAATCGACATCCGATATTAGCCTCAAACAGCTGCATTAAATCATGACTATACACATAAGGCACGACCACACAATATAGCACATCACACATAGGCTCATAATAACACTTGGATCGCAATGGCTGCCCGAAATCAACTCAGCATTGGCAATTAGCCTCATGTCCGATAGAACTATATTTCCAACCTCCATCACACTGATAATAATGCAAGAAACACGAAGACTTCATAACCTTGACACCCAAATCACCAAGACACAACTAACACCACTGGGCACACACCCTGCAAGATAAAACTCAAGGAGCACAAAACGAAAATGACTGAATATGAAAGGAGGAACACATAAGGAAACTGTCAAACAAGCCCGACAGGCACAACTCTATATCAATGCTAACTTACACAATAACATAACAAGGAAGGAACTAAAGCACATGAACAAATCACAAGGACCCCATCCTGGCACATCTTATATCACGGTACACAACCCGGTTCAAATACTTCAAAACACACGAAATCACGAGGATTTCGTTCTCTACTTTAATCGCAAATAGGATATATGTAACCCACCAACTAGAACTTTTTATTTCTAGATCACTTCCTTCAACAAAATTACGACACGTGTTGGCCCCCACACCAGCGGAGCATAAGAATCACAGCTCGTAACCACCTATATTCAGGAATCACATCAAGCCTACTGTACTGGACAACAGGAATTTACTACTAGTCTCATATCTCTCAATACTGAATAGAAACAAACAATAGACATGGACTACCACTCACACAATCTGCCAATAGGAGCAAACACAAAAATAGAGTGAAAAGCATGTACCTCACTCATAAACAAACAACAATGAGAGAACTCGTCCCGACTAGCAGAGCTATAATGATATACAAATGGTGCCCCTCTGTAACAAAACAAAACATAGTTGTACTATAACATCTGGCACAACGGGCTCTAGCCTACTATACGAAACACATCAATGATCGGGCCTCCCCCTCTTGGGCGCCCTCTACTCGCCTGAATGCCTTGCTGTAACACATCTGCCCGGAGCCTGGGACAATCTCTCACCATGTGGCTGATATCTCCACACTCAAAACAATCTCTCTACTGACGTGGCTGTGGAAACTGTGTGGCCCGAGTACTTTGAGACCCATGAGTACCTGGAACCCCATGCGAAGCCGGCAATGCAGATTAAACTGGCTGACCCATAAAACCTCTATCGTGTCGTACGCTGCCTCCATAATAAGGACCAGTAAATCGCACCGGCCTACGAGGCCTCCTCACCTCTCTGCCCTCTCTCTCCTGACCTCGTCGGACATCTCTATCATAGTCCCGCTTGTCGTCTCTCTCATGATCCAGCATGCCGTCAACTTTGCGAGCAATCCCTACCACCTGCTGAAATGAAACATCCGACTCTAACTCCCGAGCCATGCTAAACCGAATATCACGCCTGAGGCCCTCAGTGAATCTGCGAACACGCTCTCTAACTATAGCAATCAAAGTAGGTTCATGCCTGACCAAATCACCGAACCTGACGGCATACTCTGATATTGACATAGTGCCTTGGCACAACCACTCAAACTCCACGCGCCATGCATCTCGGATGGACTGAGGTACAAACTCACTCAAGAACATATCTGAAAGTTGACGCCATGTAAGTGAAGCTGATTCGGCCGGGCTACCCAATCATATGCCCGCCACCACTGATAAGAAACTCCCCTGAGCTGGAACATAACGAAAGCAACCTCGCTCGTCTCCACAATACCCATAGTACGAAGAATTCGGTGACACTCCTCCAGGAAACCCTGGACATTATCGGTCGCCAATCCACTAAAGGTAGGAGGGTGGTACTTCTTGTACCTCTAAATCCCATGGTGCTCTACCTCTGATGTTGTTGTCCTAACCACGGGCTGAACTGAAATCACATGTCGTGCTTCCATGACAACTGGAACTTGACCAATATTGATCTCGCTGCTCTGGAGTGTAGACGATGGGAGTCTGAACTCCTCCCCTGATCTGTGAAGAAACTGGTGCATTAGAATCAAACCTGCCTGAGCCGATGTACCAATTGTACTCAAAACTGCGCTCCGGTATTCTGAACTCCGGGGTAGCAACAGGCACCCCCAGTAACTGTTCCCTAACTAGGACTACTGGCGACTACTCAAAGGCTGCTCTGGTAGGCATCTTAACTGTGGGACGTGCTCCTCATTAGCCTCTGCCTCTGATCCTTGTGCCATTTTCTTTGGGGTAGCATCATCCGAAACCACCGCTCGTGTCCTCACCATCGGTGAGAGAATGGAACGATAATTTCAAATTTCAAGATCAATGAACTCGCACGATAGGAATGAAGGAAGTGAAATTGTCCTGATAGTTTCGTAGTCTCTCGAAGATAGGTACAGATGTCTCCATACCGATCTGCAAGACTCTACCAAACCCACTTATGACTCGTAGCACCTATGAACCTAGAGCTCTGATACCAACTTGTCACGACCCAAATTTCCCTCCGTTGGGTATCGTGATGGCACCTAGTCTTAAGGACTAGGTAAACCTAATATTCAAGAATAACAACAATAATAAATAGAATCTAATACTTTTCTGAAATAAATAATTCTTTACACATTGTATATTCCCAAAACCCGGAAGTACAACTCATAAGCTTTTAAGAAATTACACTAAAACTCCTAAAAAACACCACTGTTCAGAAATAAGTACAACAGTGCAAACAAAAATATAAGATGGTGACTCTGAAACCACGATGTTGAAGCGGTTTTACCTTGAGTCTCCACAATAGCAATCGCGCTACTAATAATCAATCAATCGGCCGGCGATACGAAAACCTGGAATCTGCACAAAAATGTGCAGAAGAGTAGTATGAGCACACCACAGCACTGCCCAGTAAATATCAATACTAACCTAGGTGAAGTACTGACAAAGACTAGTCAATACACCCACTGGTCCAATAAAAACTGAACTAGTATCAATATAGGAATCAGGGAAATAATGATATAAACATAAAGGCTACGCAATATAGCTAACAAGACAATGAATTCGATAGAGAAGGAAACAATAAGTATCAGCGAAAACCATGAAGTAACACAAAGACTGAATAGAACACAGACAAATCCGGCATGTAAATATACAACGCATACATGTAATGACTCAAAAACTTCAACCACTTCTAAATCAACTTCATAGTGATCTCTACGAGGTTCCGAACCTCGGACAAATCACCATTTACGGGTCCCAATATTCGAACCCTAACACTTGGCATCTTGCGCCCTCATTCGAATTCTAACTGCACGGACGACTCACGTGCCAATTGGGTCATTTCCACCCACATGGTAAGCACAACAAGAGTATATATACTTGAAAACGACAAGGAGTCCTAAATCCATTAGTAGTACTTAATTACGTGCATGCTTGTATAGGTGTCCTAACATGATTTCAACAACCAATAAACATAAGGGAAGAAAAAGGGGCAACACACACATTTTCATCTCACAAATTTCCACGCGAATAAACTCACATAGTAAGAGTTCCAGTACACAATATCAACAACAAGGAAATCCCCCAGGCCAACACAAGTATCACAAACAATCCCTGACATAGCCCACCTTGTCACGCCACGTGTGCAATAGTAAAGTAAATGCCCGCCTTGTTTCACCACACGTGCATAAACATGTTCCCACCTTGTCACGCCACATGCGCAACCCTCAATCTCATATCCTACCTTATCACGCCGCATGTGCAATATCAATAGTAAACACGGCACGGCAGAAACCTCGTGTAAATCCCATATCAACAACTGCACGGCAGAAACCTCATGCCTCACCACAACAAGTACAACAACAACAACGACAACAATTCAAGATACAATTAATATATCAACTCAACAACCTTCAACCACAAGATAGGCAAAACTAGTTCACGAGAAATAAACATAATAAGGAGAGCTAGGCATATTACGAATCACTCAACAAGGAAGGAAAATAACATGTAACAACTGCACCTACCTATACGGGTGAAAAACAAAAAATCAACACAAATCCGATAAATCCATATAAGGGAAAGTCACGAAGGTATAGAATATCTAAACTTCTTTTAAGGTTGAGCAGTTACAAGAATATTCAACAATTTGCACTTAAGGACAAGCAGTAGAGAATAATCATAACTTCATTTAAGACCAAAACAATTATAGGTTGACATGAAGATAATTGCAAATTTGAGATACGTAGTTAAGAAGATATAGCATGACAGTAAAGGAAATAAGATCTTCAGATAAGTCGATTAGGAGTCAAATAGGCAATAGGAGTAAATCCGAAAGTAAGAACTTCAACATTTTTGAAAATAAGGATGACACTAGAAATTAGGAAATTCAATCATGCTAAGGAACATTCATACTCTGCAAATATAAGGACCTAAGATTCCTAAAGGGTCAACTTTCCACAAACAAATCTAATCATGCACTCGTCACCTTGCGTACACGGACTACAATCAACATAGAAGACACAAATCCTAAGGGGAAATTCCCCCACACAAGGTTAGGCAAGATAGTTACCTCAACTGCTCAAATCAAACTTGAAATCATGTTCTTACCACGGGTATCCGACTCCCAATGGCCCAAATCTAATCAGATCAAATAGCATCGTGGAAATAATACTACAAGCAACTAGTTTAACTAATAAATTCGAAGCTAAGACGTGAAATTAGGAAAATTGCCCAAAAAGTACCCCGGGCCCACGTTTTGGAATCAGATAAAATTTACAAATTATGAACACCCGCCCTATTATGAGAACACTCGGAAAACAATCATCAAAAAACGACGTCAAAATATCACTCAAATCTCGGATTTTCAATTGGGAAACTTTTTTTCCTATTTCCAAACTTTTACTCTCAATTTCCTTGATAGAATAAGGAAAACCACAATAGATTAATGAAATAAAACCAAATTCGAGTAAGAAATCGTTACCCGCAAGATTCCTCTGAAAATCTGCCAAAGAATCGCCTTCTCCCGAGCTCAAAATAAAAAATGGAGTGAAAATGAACAACCCTCAATTCTACCCACTTTTCTGCCCAGCAATCCTGGCACCAGCGGACATTTCTCGCACCTGCGCATTCCGCACCTGCGGAGGTAACTAAATCCCACATCTTCGCACATGCGTTAAAGGTCACGTACCTGCTGGCTCGCAGGTGCGACCAAAACCTCGCACCTGCGCCTCAGGCCTGGCTCCCCAAATTCCGCATCTGCGTGCTTCCCTTCTGCGCCTGCGATCTCGCACATGTGGCTACCAATCCACAGATGCGGAAAAACACCAGAACTCCAAAAACCAGCAATTCAGCACACTAAATTCCCAAAATAAATCCATTAACCACCCGAAACACACCCTACGCCCCCGGAACCTCGACCAAACATACCAACCAATCCTATAACTCCATACGAACTTAGTCGAGCCTTTAAACCACTTCACAAACCATCAAAATCGCCAATTACGCATGGATTCAAGCCTATGAACTATAAAATTTCAAAAATCGACAACCGATGCCGAAACACATCAAAACTAGTCCGATTGACCTGAAATTTGACACACAGGTTACAAATGACACTACGGACCTACAACCACTTTCAGAATCCCATTCCGGGCCCGATATCAAATTTTCACTTATCGGCCGGAATCGCCAAAATTCTAACTTCCGCCGAATTGTCTCAAATGACTCTACGGACCTCCAAAACCAATTCCGAGAGCGCGGCTCAATCCAAAATCATCATACGAAGCTATTGGCATCACCCAAAACTCAGTCTGAGGCCGTTTACTAAAAATTCAAACCTCCGATCAACTTCCATCACTTAAGCTTCAAAAATAGAAATATTTCCTTCCAATTCGACTCCGGATTATCCGGCAACTGAATCCAACCACGCACACATGTCGATATACATGATGTGAAGCTGTTCAAGACCTTATACCACCGAACGGAGCTTATATTCTCAAAACGACCGATCGGGTCGTTACAGAAAATAACGTGTACTCAGTAAGTATATCGCCTAACCTTGAAGAGGTAGTGACGAGAGGTTGAATTTGACACTAAAGGTCAATTTAATAAAATAAAGGTGACACGAAGCATGGATATTTCGGCCTTCATCTTCAAGAGATCGGTTTCGAGCTTAGCTATCCTGCTCGCCTGAATCAAGTTTCTCTCTCGAGCATTACAGAGTTGAATTTCGAGGGCATAGACTTTAGCCAAAGCATTCTATCTGGCCATAACAAGGACGTCGGTCCGTGCCTTCAATTCGTTGCACTCAGAATTGACCGAGTTGACTTCGCTCCGAAGGCGTTCCAGCATCTCGATTTTTCTCTGCAACTGAGACATCGAAGTGTTAACCTCCAAATATGGGAGGGGGAATCCATATTAATTTAGAACTAACATTACCTGCTTCTCTAGCCCGTCTTCACACTCGTGAGCTCGGGTCAGTTCCGACCGAAGGTGTACCAATTCCTTTTCCTTCTTATTACAAAGAAGCCGGACGGATTTCTCCCTGTTTGAGGACCTACACAACTTGTCCTCACAACAAAGCAACTCATTCTTATGTTTGTCAAATACCTACAAAAAAGAAGGCCTAGTTAGAAAAAGAAAAGAAAGTACGAAGTTAGAAAGGTTGTAATGCCATCACAAAACTCACCACAGAAAAGAGCCGATGAGCCTCCTTAAAGGCCGAGTTTACATCTACTGGTTTGGTCTCATTGGCCCTGGTAGAGCATTTCTGGAAGGGGTCGTGTTCACTCGGGACTCCGCCTAATTTGGGCGACCACTGGCTCTAAGCGTCCCTCGTGGTATCTTCGGAGGAAGATAATGGTGAAGGACCAGCTTTCTCGGCCTCTGGAAAAACACCAGAGGAACTTTTCGACGTCTCACAATCAGCTGTCAAATCAGGTAGTGAAGGTCCTTTGCCCCTTTTCTATTTTGGAACCTCTCCCTCGAGGCTAGGGCCTCGAGTCCAGCGGGCTTAACGGCCTCGGGAGGCCTCCTGGTTAGAGCCACCAATGTAGAACCATCCTCTTCGACAGCTTTACCATCCATAGATCGACCAACGAATATAAGACCTTTGTCGATGGATGCATCCTCCTTGTGCCTCCGGGAGGGTCCTGCTTTGCTATGAATATCCTCGTCCCTCAAGGATCCTTTCCTTTTATTGTCCTTCTTTGCTATGAAGCCGAAGGACCTTCCTCCTCCCCGAGGGGGTACGATCTCGTCTTAGAGAACTCACCGATGCCTGCCACAGAAAAATTAATATACATAAAGAAAAATATTTCTTAAGAGAAGAACTACATAGAACATACCATGGCGTTTTGCCTCCCATCTGCCCTTCGACAAATCTCTCCACTTGCGTTTGTCGTAGGTCGAAGAAGCTGCGAATTTGCGAACCCAGTCCGCCAGATCGAGGACCGCATTTGGCATCCACGGAACTGTTGTTGAAGGGGAAAATGAGCGTTCTTATGAAGTCTTGCAAAATTGAGAACAAAATTAAGAAATTACATCATATTACTTACGTTTGAAATTCCATTCTTTGGGGAACGACAAGAACTCCACAGGAATGATGTCAACGGTCCTCACTCGAATAATCGACTCATCCATCCTTGATCCTTGTCCTCATCGTCGCTTGCAAAGAAGGTCTTGGTGGATCGACGTCGTTGTTTAATTAGACCTCGGAAATGCAGAGGCCGGTACAACCTAATAAGGTGACTAAGAGTAAACTCAAGCTCGGCCGTTTCAGCAAAAAAACTCATAATCAGCACGATCCGCCAGAAAGACGGATGGATCTGGGCCAAAGTAACTCGATACCTTCGACAGAACTCGAGCACGTGTTTGTCGAGGGGACCCAACGTAAAAGGGTACATATACACGTTAAAAATCCCTCTACATGGGCCATAATATCCTCTTCCCGAGAGGGTATCTGCAGTACTACTTTTTCTCCTCATCCACACTCTCTCCTCACGGCTTCAAGGTGTCTCTCCTTGATTGAACGAATGTACCTCGATGCGTGTTCTCGATGACCAGGGATATTGGGGGGTTTCTCTATCGTGAAATATTTATTCAAGGAGAAGCAGTTCGAGATTAGTTCGCTAAGTTTCGGCGATGTACCACCGCCCGGGTGTGAATGAAGAGGTAGAGCTTCCCTCATTTTGATGAACGGATTTGGATATGGTATCCATGATCTCTTCAAAATAGGAAAGGGGAGATGAAAACACCGGCGAAATCTTTAAATTGATACGGCGGAAATAGTGGAGGAAAGGAACTCCATAAAGGAAGATGGTTGCACAAAGCGGTAGAATTCTTAATGAGAGGGAAAGCAAGTATATATAAGATAAAAGCAGCGAATATTCATTAATGTTAATAGGAAACCAGCTCTGACGAATCAATATGACTCTTGGGGAAACGAATCATCGGGTCACTTCGGTCACTTCGTAGTCACGTCATAAGAATGACATCACCACACGGTGCCTCGAGGGGTCGAGAAGTCAAATTGTTTTCTTATCAATCCTTTCTCAAAAAGGTATGTATTGAAATCATAGAAGCCCAATTTTAAAGGTCTCTGTTACGCCAAGACCAAGCTCGGAGGATTTGAAATTAAGTTCAAACTCGACCTTTGAATAAACACATAAAGGCGGAGCATCGAAGGCAACAGTACGAAGTAAAAACGAAACAAAAAGATTCTTTGTATTCATAAAGGATTATTTACACGAGTATATTTACAAAGCTCTCACACGAAGCCCTTACCCAATAGAAGAAGAAATAAAAAGAATGAAAAAGGGCCTAGTCTTCATCTTCACTGCTCTCCGAGCCGCTAGCAGAGCCCTCGTTGGAAGTGATCAGTGCTGCCAACTCTTCTTCTAATGCCTTCGTTTCCTCGATCTTGGTAGAGAGATCAAAAACCCTTGGCATGGACTTCCTCAAAAGCCTGCCTTCGAACATCTAATCGAGCATGCCCAAGGGCGCGGGTCAGCTTAAGCTCGGCCTCTTCAGATATATTCATGGCTAGAGCATTTGCAGCAACAACATTTTCTCGGTACCAGCATATGAGTGTGTCAGCCACAGACTTGGCTGTGGATAGCGCGGTGGCGGATTCAGCTTGAAGCGCTTTATATTTGTGGCCCTCCTCTTTCGCATCCTGAAGAAGATGCTAGGTCGAGGTGAGCTTCTCTCGAAGAATGTCCTTCTCAGAGGACATGTTGTCCATGCTCCGTTTCAGGTCGAGGATCTCGACATTTTGGGCCAAAATCTCTTCCCGAAGTTGCCCTGCTAGGTCATCCTTCTGCTTGATATGCAAAAAACAAGTCAAATTGATTAACGCAGAGTTATGAAAATGGCAAGCAAACCCTCGAAGGCTAAGCTACCTGTTCGATGAAGTTGGCCCGCTCTTGGAGCACTTTCTCCAAGCCTACTCGAAGGTTATTCAGTTCCTCTCCCCTCCGGGCATATAGAGTTTTGAGCTCATTCGACTCCGACACGAGCTTCCCAAACTCCTCCTCACAATGAGTCAGCTCAGCTCGTAACTTGGAGAAGGCCTGGTCGTAGAGCATCAAGATCTATAACCAAAGGAAAGAAGTTAGAAAAACAAGAATCAAAACTCAAAAGTACAAGTATTATTACATGTTTCTGGAGTTTTTCAGCCTCCTCGAGAATAAGTGGGGCATCGAGATAAGTCTCCTCCTCAACACTGGAAAAATAATCTTCAAATATATCATTCTCTCCCTGGGATGCCCCTACTTCGGGAGTTTCCCTGTTTTGGGCATCTCGTATTTGTCCTGAAGAAAATGACGGGCCTGGCAGAGGATCACCTATGTTAACAACCCCAACCGGGGCCTTCTCTCGCCCTAGAAGAGTTTTAGAGTTGGGTCCCCACAATTCTCCGACCAAGTGCTCATCGACATTAGATGTATCCTGGTCGCTGATCGACTCTGGGACCTCATTCAAACCCTCCGCGAGGATCTCCTCAACTCAAGATGGGACCATATCGGCAACCTCTAGCTCACCAGTCTCTGGCTCGGTAGCCTTCAAAGCGTCGACGCTTTGCTTTCTCCTAAGTACCAGTGGGAAACTATCATCATCCTCATCTTCAGCACGAAGACTCTCCGCAGCTGCCAGAGTTAAGGTCGTCGTATCGGCCCTAGGCTTTCGAGTTTTGACTCTCTTTGGTTTCGGAGACTACGCCGATGTCTCCTTCTTTATTTTCTTATCTTTGGCGGGTTTTTGGGTCTCCACTTCGCCAGGTGGAGGCGGCCTCATCAAAACGGCTTCACCAAGGCCTGCATAAGCACAAAAGATAGAGTATACCAAAAACAAATCTCTGACTAAGGAGTTCAGATATGACAGTGATAGAAACTTACCATGATTTTTGGACTCCCATCGGGTTTTGGCCAAGTCGCGCCAAACGCGCTTAGAATATGGGGAGATGGAATCTAATTGTCGTACCCAAATCGGGAGGTCTTTGACTGCACCAGGTACCACTCGACGGTTCAGAAGAGAACAAGTTCAAAAGGGAAAAGGAAACATCCAATTAACGAAGCATATTCGATAAATCGACACTCACGACTCATATTCCATTCCTCGGGGAACGACATCTTCTCGGTTGGGATCAGGTCCAAGGTCCTGAATCGAACGAAGTGGCTCATCCACCCTCGATCCTTGTCTTTGTCGATGCTAGCAAACAACTCCTTCGAGGATCGACGCTGCAGTTTAACTAGGCCACCGCGATATAGATGATGGCTATACAGCCTAATCAGGCGGTTGAGGGTGAAAGGCATCCCCTCGACCATGCAAAAAATATCTGATTAGATAGATGATTCACCAAAAAGAAGGATAGATCTGGCCGAGCGTCACTCAATATTGTCGGCAAAAATAGAGGATCACTAGATCTATTGGTGGTGAAGAAGGGTTCACGTTGAGAAAGCCGGTTGTATAGGTAGTTATATCTTCTTCAGATGAAAGGATCTCCACTTGCACTGCCTTCCTCCAATGGCAATTGACCTTCACTTTTTGGATATTAGTTACCAGGCTGACGTATCGAGACATGGGCACGCATCGATCCGTTACCGAAGAAGGCTTATCAACCTTAAACTCAGATGATGTTTCACAGGGCCCGGGGATGAACTCCTCAACATGAGGAGGTACTGTTGTTTTTCTCTTAGATGAGCCTGAAGAAGAAGGGGCTTTCTATTTTCGAGGGACTTTCTTAGAAGTTTTGGCCATGACTATGGTGAAGTTTCAGAATAAGAAGAAGAAACCGACGAAGAAATGAGTATAGAAAAGGGATGAATGTTGAAAACTGTTAATGAGGATTTGAAAATGTTGAAAAGGGTAAAAGTATGAAAGTTGAAGGATTGGAATATTTATAGGGGTCTTCTAAGCATATTGGAGGAGTTGAAAGGGCGTCCAATAGCGGTTCATGGGCTTTTCGAGAACCATGTTGACATGGCTTCTGTATAACCTTTATGTCACATCAATTATTGACCTCACGTGGCTGACGTCACGAGGGGAATATTGAAGAGCCAAGAATTCAAAATTGTTTCTTATCATTTCACTCCAAGAAACGCGGGGACTATCTGTATACGGACAAAATCGGAGAAGTCCGATTTTAAGACCTCTATGGCATTCCAAGTGCGATCTCAAGAGGCTTGAAGCAGAGTCCGAAGTTCAACACCAAGGTGCATCCCTCGAGAGAGTATATTGAAGGCTCATCACAGTAGACCTCGAGGCATTATAAAAATCGATGACCGTCATGGAAAGGCGGGAAAATTCCCAAGGACACGTGGGTAGAACTGATAAGGCCTGCAAGAAATAGTACAAGTCCGTACTGAGTCGTTACACAGTTGTACCAATAGTATTTCTTTGTTATAATTAGGCATGTACTATGTTGGGATTCTCCGCTCCTATATAAAATAGATCCCTATCATTTTGTAAGGGACACAACATTCACTGCAATAGAACATTCTCTGCTTTTCTCGCTTAACATGCTCAAATTTGTCCTACAACTTTATTGTTCTTCATTTTTTATCCATTATTAACTGCCAAAGGCTACCCTCGAGGTCTTCGATATTACTGAGCTCGAGGTCCGGCTTCGTGACGACTTTGGTTTGCTTATTTCATTTTCTTTACTTGCACTTATTACTTCCTAATAATCAACTAGTGTTAGAATAAATCACATATTCTTAGAACCACAAATTAAATATAATTGTTAAAACCATTTTATAGGTAAACAAGTACCTCTCGTAAGATAGTTACCCATTAATTTCACCTTTGGGATTTTCCACGTGAATGATACACAAATAATTTCCAACTACCTTCTTAGACATAGACACATGAAACATCGGGTACAGGGAGAACAACGACGGGGAAACATCATACTCATAGTTTGGCCTATTTCTTTCAAGATTTCTATAAGGCCTAATGTGACTGCACATACTTTACCTTTATTAGAAATTCACATAACATCTTCACTGAGAAAATATTGAGAATAACCTGTTCACCCTCTTCAATATATGGAGTAAAATGATTGGCAATCGAAGCGCAAGTTAAAATCATAAACGAGTAACATGCTATTTATTATTGAAATACTTTTCCCCAAAAAGGGCAATACACAATTTCAACTCATGAATATGTAAGAGCTCAAAACACGTTGGGAATACTTTCAAGGCATATCATTAGTTAAAACAACAACATTTGGGCGTGACTTGAGAACACAAGCTTTTAGGAAAATCTATTTTTGAATTCATTTTAAAACACTTGAATCAAGGCTCATTTATAACCTTTCTCACATCGTTCATTTCATTTCATTGGCACCGTTGGCCACAAGTATAACTTTCTTTCTTGGCCCGTTGCCACAGTTTATATCCCTAATCCACTTATTTCACTTCTAAATATCTTTATATTTTATCAACAATAACACATTTCCAGTCAAGGCTTTAGGTACACATATGATCAATTAAGAGTCTTAAGCATATTGAGATTTTCCAGTCAAGGATTTTGGCATCCTTCATTTGAAATACGACTCAAAGACATAGCATTTTGTTACACATATCATTCTTGAACACATTCCCAAAAGATAACATAATGTGATAGGAATATTTGGAACACGTTTTGAATACATAATTCTCGGCACTTTGCTTATTTAGAATACATATTGAATATATATCTTTCAACACTAGCTTATTCAGAATATATATTGAACATATATCTTTCAACACTAGCTTAATCGGAATACATATTGAACATATATCTTTTAACACTAGCTTATTCGGAACATCCAATTTTACAAGGAATAACTCGGGACTTACATATATTACATGAACACCGTGGCATTTAATTCTAATAGAGAAGTTTAGCCAACATACCTCGCTTGAGATCAACCTCAATCTATTTAGAAACATAATAAAAGTGAACCATAATTAGGAAGATATTCATGGGTTCACCTCATTTAAGCATTTCATCAAACGCGAGGTGTGAAAATTGGTTAAATTGTTCTTCTACAAGATCTCCTTTACTTCACAACCCAATCTTTACTCATTTAAGCTCAACTATCTTCCCACAAACCTTATTTGTACATACATGTATACATAATACTCCCAAACCCAAGAATCATACTTCGCATGACCTACTTGTAGTCCAAATCCCGAAATTTAGGGCTAGGGAGTAGAATCTTGCCTATTAGATGAAGATCTTGTGAAATCTTCAAGCCTTGAGCACGAATTGATGAACAAAATAGCTAGTTATTCTCATTACCTCTCTAAGATAGCTATCTCCTCTCTCTAAAAAAATCAAATTTTACCTTATAAAATTACCCCTCGAGGCCTTATATCAAAATTGGATCGGATATGAAAATTTCTAAAAATGACCCCTGAAGTCAATTATGTGGTAGCAGCATCCTTTTGTGGGCAGCGTAATCTTTTTCAATCATTTTTATATAGCAGTAACTATTTCGCCAGCGGAATGGCCACAAAATTTCATGCCGATTCCGCGATGCAATCGGCATGCAATTTTGCGACAACAGAGTTAATTTTACGATAGTAGAATCATTTCGCGGCCCGCAAAATGGTGTTTCGAAATTGCCAATTCTTTTCTTCACTCCGCGACGGATATGCGGTCCACGAAGTGATTCCGCTGTCTTACAATGGACCGCAAAAAGGCCATTTTCTGCAACGTTTTAACTCTAACTCTCCAATGCATTGTACACCCCAAAAACTCCATACATTGGCTCGTTTTCTACAATTTTCAAACACATTAGCCTACTTCGGCAACCCAAAACCTTAATTCTCTTAGCAAAATTTTTCGAGGCCTTACATGGATAGTCACAAATACAGAGGAAACTTTGTCGAAATTTCTGGAAATTTGGGAAGTTAGCCAAATTTGGAGTAATTGTTGTGTGAATGTAGAGCTAAGTCATGTTGGGTGTCGACAGTGCACTCTAACTCTTATTGGAGGATGGATGATCCTAAGAGGGGAAGGATGTACGGCCCCGTAAAAGTTCTCCTAGGATTTATGGTTTTATAGTGCCAATGTTAAGCTAATGTGTTCGCAAGGTTGTAGATTTTTTTCACCGATTGTAAGGCCCAGTACGAATGGACTGCGTGATGCATCATGAAGTAGGTAGTTGAATTGGAAGAAAATGATGATTCTACGATCAAATATGTGCACCGTGAATCGGTTTCGCTGACTAGAGAACCATCACGAATCGAGGCAGAAGCAACATAATTTTGAGGGTCATTTCACGTTGGATTATTCGAACGTCACAACCATTCTACGGATAACATATCCATCGCGTAAGCAGCATTGGAATTTTTGAAGGAGACTTTGCGGTCCAATGTGCGGACCACCAACCATTGCACGGACTGCAGATCTACTGCAGACCTGTACGAGTTCAACTCAGATACGAAGTTCCAGTTTGTATACTGCATAGTATTTTTGTTGTTCAATCCGCGATCGTGAATTTGACTCGGAGGGTTGTTTTTGAAAACTTCCTAACCCGAACCTGTTTAAATTTAAGACCTCATGGGTTATATTAGAAGGCAAAATCAGATTGTTATTGAGGATTTTTGGTGTTCTAGAAAGGGAGATACACTCCGGAGAGGGAGGAGTATAATTCTAACACTTTTACTCTTCAATCTCATGCTAACCCTTGAGGAATCAAGTAAGGGAACTGACAAGGTCTTCTACAGACAAGGTAAAATTATGTCTTTAAGTTCTCATGCAAAGTTTAATAGTAACTTTATAAGCAATACTTTATTGTTGAGGCTTATGGGATTTTGATTGGAAGTCATAAGCCCTCAATCTCGAATTTGGGTATATGTGAAGAGTGGGAGGTGAGATTCTTGAGTTGAGAGTAAGCCTCTGGGCATGCATGTGCCAATGGTACTCCTTGCTGGAGTTATGGGCTATATCCCCTAAGCATTGTTAAACCCCATATTTTTGTACGTGAAATTACGCGATAAGTAAATTGATGAAATCTTGGAAATAAAATGTTACATCATGCATTGTCGTACGTTAAAGTTTTGTCGTAAGTTACTCGACGTAAGCTTGGGGATGAGATTATCTTCAGGTTATAAGCATTTATGCCATTTATAACAAGCGATAAGTAGGTTCCGTGAAGGTTAAAGGGTAAACGAATCAAAGAAAATGAGGTTCGTTGAAGGTTGTCAATTTGGGATATAGTATGATCCGAGCCATAATAGCCGGTATTTATGGACTAGTGCCATACAAGGTACCCCATGACCATGATAGTAGGGTACATAAAGTGTGTTAAGTAAGTAGTTTTTTAAGTAATTGGAGATAATTATTAATTATGTGAATAATTGGTTAACTATTGGTTAATAGGGGAATTAGTAAATTAATTAAGAATTAGTGGGTACTTAATTAAGGCTGTGGATAACACTTAACGTGGCAGCCCCCATCCCAAAATTGTGACTCTTATATTATAACTGAAAGGTGGCACAATTGAATAGATTATGTGGCTTAGTCACTAGTATGTGGGCCCCACACCATTTAAGGCATAAAACATGTCCAATTCAAAGAGAGGTCATATATCAAAGTGTTAGGCAACAGATCTTCAGCAAGGATTCAACCAAAATTCCTTATCATCTTAGCAACTTACATTTTTGCAATATCTAAGTGAAGCCTTGAAATGGTTCACTAGATTTAGATGTTTACAGTTTACATTAAAAAAGCCAAGCACGAAAGGTGAGGGATTTTTTTAATTCGTACGAGACTTCATATTGTAATAGAAACGTGAGTTCTTGGTTTAGAAAAGGAAGTCATACAAAATTATATTGCATAATAGAAACAAGATTTTGCGATTCTAAGGGAGTATGGTGCAATCTTTCTCAAAAATATCATACGGATTTTCCCCTACTTCGATCCGCCGTTTCACGTTTTGTTGGAATCAATGTGTGTTAGAGGGATTGTCAAGAGAACTGCATCAGGTATGTTATGTTTAAGCCCTTCCTTCATTTTGGCATGATCTCGTAACTACATATGTTTGATAATGAGGCATAAAGAAAAGTTCATACTCCCGAATTTATATACATTATCCTAGTCTCATAAGTTACAAAATTTTCCCTTATTTGGACTTTATATTCAATTGAGTATTATCTTCTTCCAGTCAAGAGAGCGGAGGGTTTATATAAATACAGTATTACAGTATTTTCCCTACCATCGAGCTATAATCGGTGCGCAGTCCCCTATTGGGCAACCTCTGATCACATGGTAAGTTATGTATCGAGCCTACTATGGCCGAGCGCCTATGAGTGAACCCAGCATGGCTGAGATACAAAGACTAGTATGGCCGAGTGCCTATGAGCGAGCCTACTATGATGGAGAAATTACACGTTCCGAGCCTTATAGGGCCAGACATCTATGTTATTTACTATATTGAGAGAATTGAGTTAGTATTAGCATATAAGTATATCTCCAGATCATGTTTGACTACCAATTACTTTCAGTTATGATATTACCAGTTCAGTTTCAGCTTTCAGTTATTTTATTACCTTTCATACTCAGTACGTTATTTTGTACTACCGTCCCTTTTTCTGGGGACACTGCATTTCATGCGTGGAGGTTCAGACAGACAGACATGTAAACTTCATCAGTAGGTGTTGCCCGAGTTCAGCTTTATCGGTAAGCTCTACGTCCTACGGAGATGCCGGGTCTAGAGTTTTGTGTACATCTTGTGTATATATGCATATAGGTTATGGGTAGGTCGGGGCCCTGTTCTGATCACATTACATCCTTTAATAGAGGCTTGTAGACATGTCCTGTCAGTTGGTGCAGTATGTTAGGTTTGTAGGCCTTGTATGTATATTTTGTTTGTTTATCAGCTATAGTAGTTATGACGGCCTTGTGGGCCAAGCTTTATATTGATGTTTAGTCAGCATTAGCTTCCGTTCAGTTTTATATTTTTCATCACAAATTGTCTTACAATGTGGCCATGACCAAAGTATGACATTATATGATCAGAGTCCCTTAGTCGCAGGTTGGTACGCAAGGATAGGTGAGGCACCGAGTGCCGGTCTCGCCCCCCAGGTTCGGAGCGTGACAAAAGTGTTGTCAGAGCAGTTCTGTCCTAGGGAGTCAAAAAGCCGTGTCTAGTAGAGTCTTGTTTATGGGTGTGTTGTGAGCCAGACTTATAAGTAGGAGGCTACATGGCATTTAGGATTGTCACTCTTTCTTCCTACTCTAGATCGTGTGGTAGAGCTCAATTGTAAGAACTCAATTTCCTAAACTCTATGTTATTCATAATATGATGATGCCTACATCCAGAAAGACAGTTGGTAAGAGATATAGTTGTGGAAGATTTGAGTCAGAGAAACTCAATTTTTGCATCATGTTTATGATGGATAAATATGAGGTATTCAGCAAATCATGTGTGTACTAAGATGTGTAGGTTTCTTGATAAGGATCCCTAAGGCAAGAATGTCTATCCACTCTTACGGTAAAAAAAAAGAGAATTGGAAGTTAGACACAAGATACAACAAGTAAAGTAAGGAAGGTGAAGAAGGATACAAGGTACCCAGTTAATGAAGATAAAAATTATTTACAATTTAAGCATTACGTTCAATTGTAACAGAGGTATGTACAATTAGCCACACCCATCTCAGTTATGCTTCATGGGAGCCAACATATATAGTTTAAGAAAAGGACAGGATATTAGGAACCGGCTGGGGTTAGAGTAACCCAAAATGGTGGTTGTATTGTTTGCATTAGTGGACATTTCCGAAGGATGTTGCAGATGTGCTAATAGATCTCCTTGTGAAACACCCAGATGGTGCACTCTAGAATAGTACAGCTAGATATGAATATTAGAATGTTCAAAAAACAAACATTTACAAAGATAGGCACTGGAAGCCTGGAAGGGATAAATATTACCTTAGTGTGGCTCCTGCCCCTAGTAGAGAGAAAATATTGTGCAACCTGAATGGCCAACGGATGAAGCAAGGGGAGCTAAAAGAAAAAGAATTTTTTGTTCGAGTTTTCAAAATAAAGTGATAGATGTAGATATTATCCGGAAATAGCAATAGAGTTAATGAATTATGAGTAAGATGTGGTACATGGACGACAACGGTAGATCAAAAAGATGAAAGTATTACAGAGTCAATAGTCAAGTGAAGGAAAAGACGAGAGGTGACAGACCTTGAGACAACAAAAGAGTATAGTCCGTAAAGTCAAATCCTCAATTCGATAAATAAGTTCGTGACTTTAATGCGAGTACCAAAAGGAAAAGTTAGACCCCAGAGTAATAGAAATCAGGATGGACTGGTGAACAAGATAAAGTAAACATGAATTATGGATTGAGTGATTTGATAATAGTTAGCATTATGAGAATTTCAGAGATTGCATTCTGGCAATAAAATAATGGACGACAGAAGAATAACCCTTAAAGGTCATTCAGGAAGACGCTTCCCTAAAGCAAGCAATGTAAGCAAAGTTAAGCTAATGGGAGTATGTGTGCCTGTTGCACTAGGTGTCACCCTCGTGAGTAGGAATTTTGTTATCCTTGGTACAGAAGGATTATTGTCAGGTGACTAAGGGTCATCGACGATATTAAAAGGCGCCAAAGATAAAGAGGTAAAACATCTATAGGTAGATTGTAGTGGCTCTAAATCTTAGTACTCCCCTAAAGGGAGGAATATGGAGGGATGTGGCGTTAAGTCAGAGCGTGGTTCTGGTAACTATGGACTGTTAAAGGAAGAATGCAATAAGAATGAGAAAGGGATAAGATTGCACTTATCTGAATCCTACAGATATGCTACGATTCTAGAATATTATGCAAGCACGACGTCAAGGAAAGGAAGTAAGGGTTCCTGTCGGGGATGTTATTGATAAATAATGAGCCGGTGCGAGAGGTAAGTTAAGACAAAGGAAACCACCTAAGAAAAATTACGCGGAATATTGATATAAGAGTGGGGCAACGAGTAGTTAGTAGTTGATTCAGGAAAAGCCTAGTTATGGCTAGACAATCAGATACAGAAAAGTCAACAGATCATGCATGATAAACATAGTAAAACTCAATATAGTGAATTCAGCCTCGCAGTTATGACATTGTAAAAATAAGATATATTCAGATAGGAATTGGGGTAGTGAAAGGTACCAAATGAGTGTTACGGAAATAAAAGATAGTGCCACTGGGAAGACAGTAAAAATATCAGTTCAGAAGAAACCCCACAAGCACAAGGGCGTGGAGGTAAGTAACTAGGGATAATTATATGCAAGGAAGGACATCAAAAGGTCCGTCGAGTATACCATGAAATAAGCTCGCAGCTTTACAAGAGTCAGAGGGTCCTCCCTAGGTACTACAATGAGACTAGTTGAGGAAGTAAGGAAGAAGGCTTCAACCTAAGCTCAGTGACCTAAAGAGGAAGTGGTCTTATAAAAATAGTCTCACAACAACGTTGTATGCACTCCATAAGAAAGTGGCACCTACCATGGCTAATGAACGTGAAGTAAAATGAAAAGTGATCTTTAAGATCATATGAGTTGTATGGAATTCCAATATGTATGGGCACTAAGATAAGTTACCTATGCAACAAGGGGCATAAAGACAAGGAAAATTAATTGCCTACGTTTAAAAAAAAGCTGAGAAGGAACGAAATGAATTATTCGATCAATGATCTAGAGTAAGTTATGTTATGTATGCACATAAAAGTTTGGAGTATTATCCATGCAGCATATATGTTGACAATCATACATCCGTAGAAGACTCTGGTATAAGTTAAAAGAAAGAATTGAGTCCAGGTCATAGATAAGGGATTGAATTACTAGATGATGGTATCACGGATATTCCATAGCGTCTATGAAAGGCTAAAGTAATAACTAATACCATGAGTCACAGATCGGAAGATAGCTTAAGCCTCCATAAAGGCTTATAAGGAAGAGGAAACTAAAGAGTTACATCAATGAAGTAAATCAGGAGTCTGATTATTGGACCCAGAAAATGATAGACATCATGATTGAGAACATTGCAGAATCACTTTTAATATCAGAGGTACAAGATATATAGTACAACAACCATATTCTATAACGGCCCTATGAAAAAGCCAGTTAGAAAAATACCAACCTCATATGAAGTTACTATGAAATACGATTATGGAAGTATAGTATCGTATCGCCCCCAGGTAGATCAATAAAATCAGTTCAAATATTCACGATGCAATGTGAGCCCTAGTGATTGCGTAAGAGGTTTCAAGTTATCACTGGTAGATTGTAGATCAACATAGAGGTGAATCAACAATGGATGGACAAAAGTCACAAAGTATGAGATGAGATTAGGCCGTGATTCTTAAGTTGAACAGTAATGAGGAAGCATTAAAGGAGAAAGACTTATACATATGGGATAAGCAACAAACGTAACCTGGAGTTTGGTAGCACACCTCAGTAACGATAAGTCGAGGTAAGAGTTGTTGTATAGTATGACCTACTTAGATGCAGTAAAGTCATGCAGATAGATAACCGAGCCTATGAAATAAGATATAACAATATTCGTATGTTCGACAAAGTACCGAGCAATGAACTTCAGTATAACTATAGATGCCCAGAGGGACATCTTATTAAGCTCTGTATATGCTTACAAAGTGAGGCCTAGAGATTGGCTAAAAGTTGGAGGAAAAAGGAGAGAAGAGTCACATAGGCGCACTTACAAAGTTAGAGTTATACAGGTTGCATGATAAAATGTAGCAACAGTTACGAAATTGGGAAAATTCCTACCACAGGTAGTGGTGTGAAAACGGGGTCTAAAGAGGGGAATGCCCTGGCCTTTGGGATTCATTCATATCAAAGTTTCCTAGATGTCAAGAGGAGTACTAATGTATTCGCAAGAGCTATGGGTTAAGAGAATGATAAGTGCATCAGTCAACATTCGAGTACGAATGTTCCAAAGGAGGAATGATGTTACACCCCATATTTTCGTACGTGAAAGTACACCATAAGTATATTGATGAAAGGTCAAAAATGAAATATTACATCCCGCATTGTCGTACGTTAATGTTTTGTCATAAGTTAATCGACGTAAGTTTGGGGATGAGATTGTCTTGAAGTTATAAGCATCTATGCCATTTATAACAAGCGATAAGTAACTGTCGTGAATGTTAAAGGGTAAACAAATCAAAGAAAATGAGTTTTGTTGAAGGTTGTCAATTTGGGATATAATACGATCTGAGCCATAATACCCGGTATTTATGGACTAGTGCCACAGAAGGTAGTCTATGACCATGATAGTCGGGTACATAAAGTGTGTTAAGTAAGTAGTATTTTAAGTAATTTGAGATAATTCTTAATTATGTAAATAATTGGTTAATTATAGGTTAATAGGTGAATTAACAAATTAATTAAGGATTAATGGGTTCTTAATTAAGGCTTTGGATAAGCCTTAACATGGAAGCCCCCATCCCAAAATTGTGACTCTTATACTATAATTGAAAGATGGCACAATTGAGTAGATTATGTGGCTTAGTCATTAGTATGTGGGGCCCACACCATTTAATGCATAAAAGCTCTCTAATTCGTAGAGAGGTCGTATATAAAAGTGTGAGTCAACGGATCTTCAGCAAGGATTCAACCAAAATTCCTTATCATCTTAGCAAGTGAAATTTTTGCAATATCTAAGTGAAGCCTTGAAATGGTTCACTAGATTTACATGTTTACTGTTTACATTACAAAAGCCAAGGACGAAAAAGTGAGGGATTTTTTAAATTCATATGAGACTCCATATTGTAATAGCAATAGGAGTTCTTGGATTAACAAAGGAATTCATATGAAATTATATTGCGTAATAGCTATGGGGTTTTGAAATCTAAGAGAGTACGGTGCAATCTTTCTCAAGAATATCATACGGATTTTTCCCTACTTCGATCAGCCGTTACATATTTTGTTGCAATTAACGTGTGTTAGAGGGATTGTCAAGAGAATCGATTCAGGTATGTTAAGGTTAAGTCCTTTCCTTCATATTGGCATGATATCATAAATACACGTGTTTGATAACGAGTCATAAAGAGAAGTTCATACTCCTAAATTTATATACATTATCCTAGACTCATAAGTTACATTATTTTCCTTATTGGGACTTCATATTCAATTGAGTATTGTCTTTTTCCAGTCAAGAAAGGGGAGGGTCTATATATAAATATAGTACTACAATATTTTCCCCACCATCGCGCTATAATCGATAAGCATGCCCCTATTGGGCAACCTCTGATCAGATGGTAAGTTATATACCGAGACTATTATGGTCGAGCTTCTATCAACGAGCCTAACATGGCTGAGATACATAGACTAGTATGGCCGAGCGCCTATGAGCGAGCCTACTACGATGGAGCAGTTACACGTTCCGAACCTTATAGGGACGGAAATCTATTTTATTTACTATATGGAGAGTGTTGAGTCAGTATCAGCAGGTAAGTATATCTCCAGATCATCTTTGACTCCCAGTTACTTTCAGTTATTATATTATCGTTTCAGTTTCATCTTTCAGTTATTTTATTGCCTGGCATACTCAGTACGTTATTTCATACTGATGTCCCTTTTTCCGGGGACGCTGCATTTCATGCGTGCAGGTTCAGACAGACAGACCGGTAGACCTCCTCAGTAGGTGTAGCCCGAGTTCAACTTTATCGGTAAGCTCCACATCCTTTGGAGTTGCCGGGTCTAGAGTTTTGTGTACATCTTGTGTATATATGCATATAGGTTATGGGTAGGTCAGGGCCCTGTTCCGATCACAGTACATCCATCAGTAGAGGCTTGTAGACACATCCCGTTAGTTAGTGCAGTATATTGGACTTGTAGGCCTTGTATGTATATTTTGTTGGTTTATCAGATATAGTAGTTATGATGGCCTTGTCGGCCAAGGTTTTTATTAATGTTTAGTCAGCATTAGCTTCCGTTCAGTTTTATATTTTGCTTCACAAATTGACTTACAATGTGGCCATGACCAAAGTATGACATTATATGTTTAGAGTCCCTTAGTCGCAAGTTGGTACGCAAGGATAGGTGAGGCGCCGGGTGTCGGTCTCGCCCCACAGGTTCGGGGCATGACAAGCATAATCAATGTATGAGGCATAACACATGTGGCAGCATCATTTGGACTCAAGAGATCATGAAGGAAACCATAAACGAAATTGGAAGGAGGAGCCTAACCCCATTTTAGGGATAAACTGAGTATGTACATGAGACACTGAGGCTAATTAACTAATTAGGATCCCAGTAGAATCAATTTAGAACCAAGGAACTCAATATTTTTCCAACTCTTCGAATTTTCAAAAATTTCGGCAGAGTTTCACCTTAAACAAGACCTCCTCAAGAAAAAAAGGGAAGAAGTACAATATACATGGGAATGGATACCCGGATAATATGATAACATCAAACTAAAGGAGATCCAGTTATCCACAATAGCATCAAACGATCGACAAAATAGAATTATGAACGTAATGTCGACTCGTAGTGGCTAACTTGTGATATGAAAACCTAAATAGGAATTAGGAATAAGCTAAGAATCAACACATGATAATTAAGCTTATATAATCTTAAATTAAGCTATTAGGTTAATATTGGGGTTGTGTATACATTAAAACATCAAAGGAACGGAATAAACGTATGTCCGGATGGCGTTGGCCAAATGGACGATTCACTCTTTTTGTTTTTGTAGTGTTTTGGAATTCCAGCCTAAGTTGTTTTCTTACATACATCACATTTGCAACTAAATACTATAAAAGGATACAATACAAGCTGAAACTTCCCTTGAACAACTCTTAAATAATCAAGAAGAAACGATAGAACATAGCTAAACCAAACCATGCCGCAAATGAAACGAAAACCCTACATACCTCTTGTGTTCTTGCTTCAAAACCTTATTAACTTTGATCCACACCCTCCATTATCCTTGTATAGCTAAAATACAGAGGTGAAAAGCTTTATTATCCACGAATCTCTTTCCAAAACTCGAGTAAGAAGGAGAAAGGATGACGACATAGTCTTACATATGTCATAAGGATCCCGTTGATGTGTTCGTTTCTTGATTTTGAGTTGCGGATGATGGACTTGCTTCAAAACCCTAAGGAACTACTTGGAGAGCTATTGAAGCTCTTCTTGTGCGTGAAATTTGTATAAAATGAGGACAAGAAGACTATGTCTTCTATTTATAGTAAGGTTGTACAGTCAACCATATGTGTGCTTCACTGACCCTTCTTCAGATGCTCATATCTCTTATCGGTCGTCGTATGAACAAACAGTCAAAAGAGTTGGAAACTAAATTCCATTGGTCAAGAGAGTTGGAAACTACATTCCATTGGTCAAGAGAGTTCGAAACTACATTCCATGTCTTTCAATTTGGTATACAATATATCCCCAAAAGACTTGGTATAACACACAAAATAAATTTCAGAAAAAGCTTCATTGCAATTCAAATGCTTAGTCTGTTTTTTCGCAACTTAAATATAATTTTTCCCAGACATTATATTCCATATCCAAACACCATATATAGTCATCTTATACTTTAAACTTGTTTAAATTATGCTTATAAAGTCATTATACAATATATGCTATCACAAAAGTATGGGGTGTAACAGAGATGATGTCAGTCATTAAACTAGGCATGTCGCCATACGACCTAATGAATACATTGACAAATAGTTTGAGTAGTTCTGCCAATTCTCGTTTCCATTCTACTTCCATGTGTATGTTAACTCGTATTTCTTTCACTGGCTCTTCATCTCCTAAGTTATCTACTCCAATTACCTCTAAAGTTGGCTTCTTTTAACATTCAAGTTGCTCGATCTATTTTTTGAAGGTTTTCGGCCATCATAATTTCATCATATTTGTTTTAATCTTGCATATCATTCATACTTCGTTAAATGGTTTCATTAAATTTCATGATTGTAGAACAACACTTTTTTAATTTATTCCAAGACTCCCCGTGATAGGATGGGCGGATGGCCCAAATTTGCAAGATCACTCCTTTTTCATTATCTCGAATGGTCGATGTCTTGATATAATGTTCACCACAGCATTCCTCGGTCATTGGTATATGTTAGAATGCTAAGAAATAATGAAGAACAAGACAAGACAAGTTTTGGGGTGAAATCTCTC
>MDKI01196409.1:0-47843 GCA_005239505.1 Nicotiana paniculata
CCAGATTATATTTGCAGCGCCCGTTTAGTCTTTCTATAAGACATAGTTGAGCGTGATCAAATCAGCTACCCCGCTCACGGATCATACATGCGACACGAGTGCTCGTATACATACACAGAGTTTATCAGGAATTTTAGGAAATATAGAGTTCATGGCAACATCAAGATTTAATATAACCTTCCATTTTCTAATGCTAGTTTCAAGGATAATAATCAGCTAGAAATACATACAGGGATACAAATAAGGCATATAAGCATGCTTGTGAGTCCTAAAGACTACCCGACATAACGTAGTAGTAGCTACGCACGGACTCTCGTCACTTCGTGCGTGCGTAGCCCCCGCAAATAAGGACCATTCAATCATTTATAATTACTTATGGGGACAATTCCCTCTTACAAGGTTAGAAAGGAGACTCACCTCGCGTAGAACCTACTTTCCGGGTCAAGAATGCGCCCGGACCTCCAAACTCTACACCCGAGGACTCGAAACTAGTCAAATATTATATAAATACGTCAATATACACTCAAAAGTATGAAATTCTCTTACTAGCTTAGCCAATTCATCTTTCTTGAAGATATCCCAAAATACACCCCCGGGCCCACATGCTCGGATTCCGGAAATCTTTGAAGAAAATACTCACCCATAGTCTAAGGGTCATTAATATATAGTTTTTACATGATTTCATGGTTGAAAAGTGGTGAAATTCCCTAAAATTCATCAACCCTAGGTTTTCACCCTAACCCCTTTGATTTCCACTAATTAGGTGTTAATCTACCTAAGATTTAGTGTAATAATCTAACATTTAAATGGAAATTACTTACCTTCTTGTAGCTAGGCCGAACACTCTCTTGGAAGCTCTCAAAATCGTCAATGAAGGAGAAGAAAGTGGTGAAAAATGGTTAAGTCACGACTTTAATCGGCTTACTGCCTTCAGTGACTTCGCACCTGCGGCTCGAGGACTGCACCTACAGTCCCCCACCCGGGAGCCATTGGTCGCACCTGCGGACTTTGGCAAGAAGCCTGGGGATCGCACCTGCGATTGGTTTTCCGCACCAGCGGACCTGCTCCTGCGGAGAAAGGTCCGCACCTGCGATGGTAGGATTCTCCCCAGGGAGTTGCACCTGCGAGGCCTCGACCGCAGGAGCGGTCTCGCACCTGCGATCTGGGCAACCGCACCTGCGGTCACACCAGACCTGGTGCACCAGCAGCTGAGACTGCTGGTTTTTGGCCCCGTTTGGTGTCCGAGAGGCACCTGGGCCCACCCGAACCGCCGTGCACTTATACCAAAAAGTCCTAAATCATATCACGGACTTGCTCGAGCCTTAGGAACACCCAAAACCACGCTAAAACCCAAAATCACTCCTCAAAAGCCCTAGAATCAAACTTAAGAAATTTCAAGTTCTGGGATTCGGTTTCAATGCGCCGAACTGACCTATACTACTCGAAATGACACCAAATTTTGCAAGCAAGTAATAAATGACATAATGGACCTATTCTTGGTCTCAGAATTCCGTTCGGACCTCGATAACTCAAAAACACGTTCCAAACCAAATTATGAACTTAAGGAAACTCTATTTTTCTATTTGGCGTCGAAATGCTCCTGGGTCATCCAAAATCCATTCCGGACATATGCGCAAGTCCGAAATCATCATACGAGGCTATTGGAATCGGCGAAACTCGATTATGAGGTCATTTACTCCGAATGTTGACCGAAGTAAAACTTGGCCTTAAAAGCTAATCTTAAAGAACCAAGTGTTCCTATCTTACTCTATACACTTCCGAATCCCGAACCACCCGTCCCCACAAGTCATGAATCATGAAAATCAGCTACGGGAAGTCTTATTTAGGGGAACGGGCTCCGAATACGCAAAATGACCGGTTGAGTCGTTACATTCTCCACTTCTTAAACAAACGTTCGTCCTCTAACGGGTCTAGAATCATACCTGTAGTGCTGAATAAGTGTGGATATATTCTCCACATGTCTTCCTCGGACTCCCAAGTCGCCTCCTCAACTGGTTGGCCTCTCCACTGGACCTTCACCACAGAAACCCTCTTGGACTTCAAATGGCGGTCGTGTCTATCAATAATGGCAATTGGCTCCTCCTCGTAGCCCAAGATCTCATCCAACTGAATAGTGCTGAAATCAACCACGTGAGAGAAGTCGGCGTGATATCTCCGGAGCATGGATACATAAAAGACCGGATGGACTCCCGATAAGTGGGGAGTTAGAGCAAGCTCATAGACAACCTCTCCAACACGCCTCAATACCTCGAAAGGACCTATAAACCTTGTGCTCATCTTGCCCTTCTTCCCGAATCTCATAATGCCCTTGATCGGCGAAACCTTCAGCAGAACCTTATCTCCCTCCATAAATGACACATCACGTGCCCTCTGATCCGCGTAGCTCTTCTGTCTGGGATGTGTTTTGCGGAGTCTCTCCTGAATCAACTTCACTTTCTCCAAGGCATCTCTCACCAGGTCCGTGCCGTATAACTTAGCCTCGCCAGGCTCAAACCACCCGATAGGAGAACGACATCGCCGATCGTATAGAGCCTCAAATGGAGCCATCTCAATGCTGGACTGATATCTATTATTGTAAGCAAACTAGGCCAAAGGCAAGAACTGGTCCCACTGACCCCAAAGTCAATCACACATGCTCTGAGCATGTCCTCCAGTATCTGAACCGTACCCTCCGGCTGACCATCAGTCTGCGGATGAAATGCTGTGCTAAGGTCTATCTTAGTACCCATCTCTCTTTGCAATCCTCTCTAGAAGTGCGCGGTGAACTGAGGACCTCGATATGATATAATGGACACCGGCACACCATGCAACCGGACTATCTCCCGAATGTAAATCTAGGCTAGCCTCTCAGAAGTATAAGTAGTACACACCGGTATACAATGTGCCGATTTGATCAATCTATCCACAATGACCCAAACCGCGTCAACCTTCCGGAAGGTCCGAGGCAACCCAACCACAAAGTCCATAGTGATGCGCTCCCACTTTCACTCAGGAATGGGCATTTGCTGAAGTAGGCCTCCTGGCCTCTGATGCTCATACTTAACCTGCTGGCAATTAAGACACCTAGACACATACTCCACAATGTCTTTCTTCATTCGCCTCCACCAGAAATGCTGCTTCAGATCATGATACATCTTCGTAGCACCAGGATGAACAGAATACCGCGAGCTGTGTGCCTCCTCTAGAATCCTCTGCCTCAAGCTATCAACATTAGGAACACACAACCGATCCTGAAGTCTCAGAACACCATCCTCGCCAATAGTAACCTCCTTGGCACCACCCTGAACCACTGTCTTCCGTAGCTCTGCCAAGCGTGGATCATCATACTGCCGAGCCTTAATCTCCCCCAATAACGAAGACTGAGCAACTATATGTGCAAGAAATCGATGAGGCTCTGAAAGATATAATCTCACCAAGCGATTAGACAGGGACTGAATGTCCAAGGCTAGAGGTCTCTCCTCCGCTGCAATGAAAGCCAAACTACCCATACTCTCCGCCTTCCTGCTCAAAGCATCTGCTACTACATTCGCCTTACCCGGATGAGAAAGGATGGTGATATCATAATCCTTCAGCAACTCAAGCCACCTGCGCTGCCTCAAATTAAGATCCCTCTGCTTGAACAAGTGCTGCAAGCTGTGGTGGTCTGTATAAACCTCACAAGACACCCCATACAAGTAATGCCTCCAAATCTTAAGAGCATGAGCAATCGCTGCCAACTCCAAATCGTGCACCGGATAAATCTTCTCATGAATCTTCAGCTGGCGCGAAGCATAAGAAATAACTCTCCCTTCCTGCATCAACACATACCCCAAGCCAACACGTGAAGCGTCACAATACACTGTATACATCCCAGAACCGGAAGGCAATACCAGAACTGGTGCTGAGGTCAATGCCGTCTTGAGCTTCTGAAAGCTCACCTCACACTCGTCGGACCATCGGAATGGAGCATTCTTTCGAGTCAATCTGGTCAATGGGGCTGCAATGGATGAAAAGCCCTCCACAAATTGCCGATAGTAGATTGCTTGACTCAAGAAACTCCTGATCTCTATAGCTGTAGTAGAACGTGGCCAACCCTGAACTGCCTCAATCTTCTTTGGATCAACCTTGATACCCTCTTCGGATACTACATGTCCCAAGAATGCCACGGAATCCAACCAAAACTCACACTTGGAGAACTTAGCATAAAACTTCTGTTCTTGCAGAGCCTGGAGCACAACCCTCAAATGCTGCTCGTGCTCTCCCAGGCTATGTGAGTAAATCAAGATGTCATCAATGAAGACGATGAAAAAATAATCAATATACGTCCTGAACACCCTATTCATCAAATCCATAAACGCTGCTGGAGCATTAGTAAAGCCAAAGGACATCACTAGGAACTCATAATGGCCATATCTCGTGCGAAAAGCAGTCTTCAGGACATCTGAGGCCCAAATCTTCAACTGATGATAGCCCAATCTCAAGTCTATCTTAGAAAACACCCTGGCACCCTGCAGCTGGTCGAACAAATCATCAATGCGCGGCAATGGATACTTGTTTTTGATGGTGACCTTGTTCAGCTGGCGGTAATCAATACACATTCGCATGTACTCATCCTTCTTCTTCACAAATAGAACTGGAGCACCCCACGGTGATACACTCGGTCTGATGAACCCCTTAGCCAACAAATACTCTAGCTGCTCCTTCAACTCCTTAGGAGCCATACTGTACGGGGGAATGGAAATAGGCTGAGTATCTGGAGCTAAATCAATGCAGAAATCAATATCACGATCCGGAGGCATGCCTGGAAGGTCTGAAGGGAATACATCAGCAAACCCTCGAACGACGGGAAATAAATCAATAGTCGGAGACTCGGTGGTGGTGCCTCGCACGTAGGCAAGATACGCCAAACAACCCTTCTCGACCATATGTCGAGCCTTCAGGAAGGAAATAACTCTACTGGCTGTGCTAACCGAGGAACCTCTCCACTCCAGCCTAGGAAACTCAGGCATGGCCAAAGTAATTGTCTTAGCATGGCAATCCAAGATGGCATGATGAGGGGATAGCCAATCCATGCCCAGGATAATCTCAAAATCAACCATATCGAGCAATAGGAGGTCCGCTCTAGTATCGAACCCACATAATGTGATCATGCAAGAGCGATAAATCCGGTCTACCACTACAGAATCACCAACGAGAGTGGATACATATATAGGAGAACCCAAGGACTCACTAGGAGCATCCAGAAAACAAGCAAAAGGCTGACACATATGAATAAGTAGATCCTGGGTTAAATAGCACTGATGCCTCTTTACCAGATACTGGAATAATACCTGTGATCATGGCATCTGAGGCCACTGCTTCTGCTCGGGCCGGAATAGCGTAGAATCTGGCCAGAGCTAGCTGTGCTCCCCCTGTCTGGCCTCCACCTATGGGACGACCTCTACCAACCTGTCCTCCACCTCTAGGTGGACGGGGCATCGGTGCTGAGAGTGCGGGCTGATAACTCTACTGAATAGCCTTTCCCCTAATCCTGGGACAAGTCCTCCTAAAATGGCCTGGATCCCCACACTCATAACACCTTGCTGGAGGTATGGCCTGCTGCCCTGAAGATGAACCCTGAATAGCTGGGGGACGATGAGAACTCTCTGGCATGGCACTGAAGTAAGGACTAGGAGACCCCTGATGACCTGAATACCCACCGGAGGGACCCTGAATAGCTGGTGGGCGGTAAGAACTCTCCGGCATGGCGTTGAAATAAGGTCTCACTGGAGCACCATGAGAAGGTGGTGGAGGAGCTGAATACGGAGGCCTGCTGGGCTGGCCTCTACCGAACCGACATCTACCCTTGGCTGGGGCACCTCTGAAATCTCCAGAAAATCTAGGTCTCTTGTCTTGCTGACCCTGCTCTATGCCCCTCGATCGGTAACCCTCAATCCGGTGAGCTATCTCAACCACACGCTGATAAGGAGTACCCATCTCCACCTCTCGGGCCATGTTGGCCCTAATACCGGAGTGTAGTCCAGCTACAAACATCCGCACTCTCTCAGCATCGGTAGGAAGAATCATAAGGGCATGGCGGGATAACTTTGAAAACCTGACCTCATAGTCTGTCACTGACATCTGCTCCTGCTCCAGCTGCTCAAACTGGTACTGCAGCTCTTCCCTCTCGGAGGGTGGAATATACCTGTCCAGGAATAACTGAGTGAACTGCTCCCATGTGATAGTAGGGGAACCTGCTGTCCTACCAAGGATAAATGATTTCCACCATCTGCGGGCCCTGCCCTCTAACTGGAAGGTAGTGAAGTCGACTCCATGGGACTCCAAAATCCTCATGTTGTGCAGTCTGTCCCTACATCTATCAATAAAGTCCTGGGCATCCTCGCCTTTCTCAACTCTGAAGACCGTAGGATGCAATCGAGTCCATCTATCAAGTAGCTTCTGCGGATCGCCGTCCGCAGCCGGTCTGAGCTCTGGTGCTGCTACTGCTGGCTGTGCTCCACCCACGACAGAGTATCCGAAGTCTGATATACTGCCGCTGCATGACCTGCGTCCTGGACGGTAGGGGTCTGAGCTCCCCCTCCCGCCTGAGAAGTGGCAGGATCTACTGGAAATAAACCAACCTGGGTCATAGTGTCCATGAACCGCATCATACGGCCCATAATCTTCTGAAAGCCCGGTGCAGTCATGAAATCTACTGGGGCAGGACATGCTGGAGGTACCTCTTCCTGCTCCTCGATGATAGGATCCTCTGGAGGTGATAATGGAGCAACTCTGGGATGCCCTAGCCCCCTACCTCGAGCCGGTGCCCTCCCCCGCCTCTACCACGGCCTCGGACGGCATGAGTAGCGACATCTCCCGGGTCTGGAATATCAGATGCCCGAGTCCTCACAATCTGTGAGAGAATAGAATAATGAGATTTCATAAGACTATCAACTGCACGATAGAATAAGAATAAAGAGAGGTTTCTTAACACCCTATAGCCTCCCGAAGATAAATACAGACGTCTCTGTATCGATCTGCAAGACTCTACTAGGTTTTCCTGTGACTTGTGAGACCTACGTGAACCTAGAGCTCTGATACCATGTTGTCACGACCCAAATTCCAACTCAGGTCGTGATGGCGCCCAACACCGGAGTCGGGCAAGCCAACATCAATTACTAGCGAGATTTCTTCATTTGCTTAAATATTTACATGCTTGACAAATTTTGATTTAAAAATCATTTAAAGAAAACAGTCAAGTGATGCAATTTGATTAAATGAACTCAAAAGATCATTTGCCAATATTAATGTAGCCAAAAATATTAGAAAACCAACTACGCGTGCCAAGACCTAGTGTCACAAGTCCACAGGCGACTAGTGGAATATACAAGTAGATAAAATAATATACAATTGTCTGGAAGGGATAGACAAAATATCCAAAAATAATAGAAAGTCCACAGTGCTGCTGAGGAACACCGGGAAGAGCAGCTCACCGTGTAGTCTAGCCTAGTAAGTACTCTCAAGATCGCGCTCCGGGATGGTAACCAGATGCACCAAGTCCCAGAACCTGTACAATTAAGTACAGAAAGTAGCATGAGTACATATAAACAAATATGTACCCAGTGAGTATCCTGTCTAAACTCGAAGAAGTAGTGACGAGAGGTAGACGTATTACTCACTAGAGTCCTTAGCAATAATATAGTTAAAAAGGTTTAATCAGGATTAACTATTATGTAAATCAAGTAGACATGAAATATCAAGTATATGAACTACCACTTACCGCAAGTGTGAAATAACAACATTTAAAACAAGTCCAAAACCCCCTATCACATAGGACAATTCATTCGAGGCGTACGGCCGAAGCGGCGCGATAATTTAAATGTGTACTGCCGAAGGGTCGAACTGCTCGAACCATAGAAGCATCTATTACCCCGCTCGCAAATCGATCGTGCGACGCGGTTGACATAGTATAAGGCTACCCCGCTAACGGATCATACATGCGACACAGGTGCTCGTATACATGCACAGAGTTTATTAGGAATTTTAGGAAATATAGAGTTCATGGCAACATCAAGATTTAATATAACCTTCCATTTTCTCATGCTAGTTTCAAGGATAATAATCGGCTAGAAATACATACAGGGATACAAATAAGGCATATAAGCATGCTTGTGAGTCCTAAAGACTACCCGACATAACGTAGTAGTAGCTACGCACGGACTCTCGTCACTTCGTGCGTGCGTAGCCCCAACAAATAAGGACCATTCAATCATTTATAATTACCTATGGGGACCATTCCCTCTTACAAGGTTAGAAGGAGACTCACCTCGCGTAGAACCTACTTTCCGGGTCAAGAATGCGCCCGGACCTCCAAACTCTACACCCGAGGACTCGAAACTAGTCAAATATTATATAAATACGTCAATATACACTCAAAGTATGAAATTCTCTTACTAGCTTAGCCAATTCATCTTTCTTGAAGATATCCCAAAATACACATGCTCGGATTCCGGAAATATTTGAAGAAAATACTCACCCATAGTCTAAGGGTCATTAATATATAGTTTTCACATGATTTCATGGTAGAAAAGTGGTGAAATTCCCTAAAATTCATCAACCCTAGGTTTTCACCCTAACCCCTTTGATTTCCACTAATTAGGTATTAATCTACCTAAGATTTAGTGTAATAATCTAACATTTAAATGGAAATTACTTACCTTTTTGTAGGTAGGCCGAACACCCTCTTGGAAGCTCTCAAAATCGTCAATGGAGGAGAAGAAAGTGGTGAAAAATGGTTAAGTCCCGACTTTAATGGGCTTACTGCCTTCAGTGACTTCGCACCTGCGGCTTGAGGACCGCACATACGGCTCGAGGACCGCACCTACAGTCCTGCACCTGCGAGCCATTGGTTGCACCTGCGGAGAAAGGTCCGCACCTGCGATAGTAGGATTCTCCCCAGGGATTCGCACCTACGAGGCCTCGACCGCAGGAGCGGTCTCGCACCTGCGATCTGGGCAACCGCACTTGCGGTCACACCAGACCTGGTGCACCAGCAGCTGAGACTGCTGGTTTTTGGCCCCACTTTGGTTTCCGAGAGGCACCTAGGCCCACCCGAACCCCCGTGCACTTATACCAACAAGTACTAAATCATATCACGGACTTTCTCGAGCCTTCGGAACACCCAAAACCACGCGAAAATCCAAAATCACTCCTCAAAACCCCTAGAATCAAACTTAAGAAATTTCAAGTTCTAGGATTCGGTTTCAATGCGTCGAACTGACCTATAATACTCGGAATGACACCAAATTTTGCAAGAAAGTCATAAATGACATAATGGACCTATTCTTGGTCTCGGAATTCCGTTCGGACCTTGATAACTCAAAAACACGTTCCAAACCAAATTATGAACTTAAGGAAACTCTATTTCGCTATTTGGCGTTGAAACGCTCCCGGGTCATCCAAAACCCATTCCGGACATACGCACAAGTCCGAAATCATCATATGAAGCTAGTGGAATCGGCAAAACTCGATTCCGAGGTTGTTTACTCCGAATGTTGACCGAAGTCAAACTTGGCCTTAAAAGCCAATCTTGAAGAACCAAATGTTCCTATCTTACTCTATACACTTCCGAATCCCAAACCACTCGTCCCCGCAAGTCATGAATCACGAAAAGCCGCTATGGGAAGTATTATTTAGGGGAACAAGGTCCGAATATACAAAATGACCGGTTGGGTCGTTACAGGACATGAGAGCACAATAGTTAGTCTTGGCTTGCAGCCGGCTAACTCAGAATAATAGTAAGTAACACAAAAAGAGAGCAGAAAGCTTTGAGTGTGAGAGATAGAGTTTGAACTAGTGTGTTCGTGTGTTTTGAGTCAATTATATGTGTCTGAGAGGTAAAAATAAGAGTGTATATATAGTAGTTTAAGAGTAGGACAAAATAAGGTAAAAGGATCATAAATCAATCAATTAGGGCAATCACAGGATTCAATCATGTAAAGGAGTTCAGAATAGACTCCTTTAATTAAGGGAAATTAGCTAAACGGTAATAATAGGGGTTAATTAAGGCAAGAAGTTCAAACCAAATAAGGGAGTTCAGAACAGACTCCTTGACCAAACAGTAATAATAGGGGTTAATTAAGGCAAGAAGTTCAAACCAAATAAGGGAGTTCAGAACAGACTCCTTGACCAAACAGTAATAATAGGGGTTAATTAAGGAAATAACCCTAATCGTGCCACGTAAAGAATCAGCAAAGGACCAAACTAAGGTCATAAACAAGGAAACAATCAAGAATTACGCACATGAATCTCTAACAGAGTGAATCAATCAGCCAAAACTTTTAAAATAACGTTGATTTTCGGAAAGAACTACTCAACTTCTATAAACAAAAATTGAACTAAGTAAACCTCATACAAATACAGATTCGAACCATAATAGAGATTAATTAGGGCAAAACCACAGAGTAATGGATTTGACAAAGAAAACATCCTTAGGTAAAAAAATAGAGCAAAGTAATATGGCTGTTAACACAGAAAGTACTCAGAATCGAAGCAGAGTTTAGAAAAAAATCAGAGTATCGCACAAAATCAACCAGGTTTAAGTATTTCTTTGCAAAAATCAGTCACAAAGATGAAAGAAAATCGATTAAACACTTAGAAGTCAGAAAGACCTTTGCAAAATAATTTTGGGATGAACCCTAGTTTAGGGAAAATCAGAACAATCATTTAAAACCAGAATTCAAAGAAAACATGTAATAGTGCTTGATTCCCTCAGATCTATACATATCTGGAAAGGATCGAAGATAATAGACTAGGTTTTCTTTAGAAAACATAGCAGAGATGACAACATAGGTTTAGAAACCATACATTCGTAAAAAACAAAGCGAGATCATTACTTACAAACGAAAAGTGGCCTGAGACAGGCTGGTAACCATAGATTCAAACCAGAACCGGTCAGAATCCTTTGAAACCCTTTCAATGATTCATAAAATCGAAGAGCCACGGAGCGTAGAAGGCCAGGACTGGCCGGAGAATGCATAGAAACATCACAAGGTGGAGTTTATGCCGGTGATGGCGCTTGGGAACTAGGGTTTGGTTGAGAGGATTTGAGAAAGAAGGGGAAATGATGACGACAGGTGAGTGTGAGGGAAATAAGGGGTTTGGGAGGGGGTCTTTAGGTTAATTAAGGTAAGAATTAACCTGGACCATTGATAAAAAATGATCAACGACCAGGATTTGGGTGGAATTGGGTTGGGTATATTTAGGAATTGGACTTGGGTCTGTTGGGCTAGCATAATTAGGTGTTTTGGGCTGATTTCAATAGGTTATAATTGAAATAAAATGGGACTGTTTCTTAAATACCAAGATAATTAATTAAAATAATTTTATAAAATAGTTACTAATTATAAAAAATGAATTTCATCCACAGCAATCATTCCAATCCCTCTAGTCTTGGCAGTTTCATTAAGCCATTCTGCTATCATTCTAGTTGTTAGTGAAGTGACTGCCTGATGTTCGATCGTGTAACTGGCACCGCAGCCAATGAATGTCCTCAACTCGGAGAAAGGGAATAAGAATGATTATCAGCATGTAAAAAAAACCTTGGGTCATTGGAGACCATTACTTTACGATAATATTTAAAAAAAATGATTATTTGATATTTCTAAATATAAAAGACTAATTCTGGTAAAATAGTACAAAATTATATGCATAGACTATGATTGCGAAGTTATTGTAATTATAGCCAAAAGGTTCCCAAATAGTCTATTTATGGAATAATTTGGACTTAACAAGATCATAAATATAAATAATAAATCAAGAAATGTTTGGAAACCATTTTTGATGCAATTTGTAATTATTTATTGAAAATAAAATGCTGGGTAAATTAATAAAAATATAGGAAAATTATGAAAAAAATACCAATTGCTATTAATGCATAATTTTAAAGGTATATATGCAATTTTAAAATATTTTTTGGAGAAAAATAGGGTATCAACAACTGTCTAATAATGACACTATTAGAAATCATGTTTTAGGTACTCGAACTTAGAGTATTGTTGTTATTGAAGCTTTGTTTATGTGCGATCTTAGGAATCTTGGTTAAATACATATTCCCTCTCCGTTAGCTTGTGATGATATGTGTTTGTTTGGTCTTCTATGGATGTTAAGTTTGAGCTCATGTTTTCTCAAAAACCATGTCAACGGAATTTTAAAGTATATTATAATGAAATAGACTTTAGCTAGCAAAATACCTGCTATTTTACAGAACTGGTGCATACCCATATGTCCTTTTTAAGTGTCGACAGCTTTGTTAATTTAAACTGTGACCTTCAAGAGAGTTTACAACCATATACTTTAAGATGTTACTAAAAAAGAGATACAAACGTGTATTTTTGATTTCGACAAAGTAAGTTGGTCTTTTTGATAGTCAAGGAAATCCGTTTAGTATCGAGTTTATAAATTTCATTGTCTTCCTACTTTGTCTGTTTTATTTCTCTATTGAAATAGACTATCTTTTCTAATTCGTTTATTTCCTTCTCTCTTTCGCTGACACACCGTAGCCGAAGAGTCCCTGTCGAGACTCGACAATGCCGTAGCACCTCATGGAGTCAGCGCTATACATTCTAATGTCAAATTCTCAAGACGAAACTATAGAGAACCATCATTTTCGGGGTTTCCGCGGGGGGCTACCCGCTATTCCATCTTAATCTTATTTTTGTCAATTCCTAACTTTTCCTAACAATCTGCTTTTCTTTTGTATGAATATAGCTTGTCTTTGCTTGTGTTATGTTAAGATTAGTATGTCCAAGTTTTCATTTAGAGTTTTTGTTAGTAACAGACTACTACTTTTTCATATATGATACGACATCTATATTTGTAATACTTATATATTAAACATAATGAACTTTACATAATGAACCTTAATTAGGATACCTCACCTAGCTAAACAATCAGTTTGTTTGAATACATAAATATTCGCCTCTGCATAAGGTTTAAGATTTTTAACTGAATCTGCTTTCCAAAGCTCATATATATGTATACTGATCTTTCCTAGCTTTCAGATCACATTGATAAAGTACTTAATACATCGACCTTTTATATATTGTCTTAATTAATTAATCTAAGTCCGGAAGGGAACCGCGTTTTATGCGGATTTTGAGGACTGCTTCACACCTTTCCCTTGATTTAACTAGAACCCTTATCTTAAAATCTCTAATGTTTAGCGGACCTTAACAGTGTTTTACTTTCAATACTTAGTTAAATATGCTCTAATTCACTTTTTAATAATTAGGTGGCGACTCTCTTAATTAATTAAACCTCAGAATCGCTAATGTTATACTCTAATTTGACCAGATTAAAATAGGGTATAACAGCATGACGACTCTGCTGGGGAATACTAGGTTCTAAACCAAAACAAATTTAGGTTAATAATAAATTTGATTTGTTTGTTTGTAATTGCTTATGATGTTTATCTGAATTGCCATATGTGATAAATTGTTTTATATGAATTGTGTATCTATACTTATTACTTTACATAAATTGTTATTTCGTTTCACTTCCTCCACTCCTGGAAAATTCACACAAAGCACACACCTAACGGTTACGTGGTTTGCAGCCGTGCACTTTATAAAAAAGTACCTTTTAGTGGAAAGTTCGTGGGTAAGTTGATCAACGGTGCAGTCGACAGTTACATGCTTTTCACTCCCAAGTTATTCGCTTGGGAGAAGACCAGTATATAAAAGCCCACTCTTAGTCAACCTAAGATAGAGCGAAACCAAAACCCTTTTTAAGAGCATGCATCATTTTAACCTTAGGTGACTTAATACCCAAGGTGTATTAAATTCATTAGTTAACATTACCAAAATATTCAAGTGGGTTTTTAACCCCAAGTGACATCTTATCAAGTATATGTACATTATTTGAAGGGTGAATATGCCAATTATGTGGATTATTTGCTATTAATCAATATAATCTTAGGTATGATTAACTTTTCTATATGATATGCATAAAATTTTCAAATGACATAATCAGATGGAAATATCTTTATTGTACTTAGAGCCCGTTTAGACATAAAAATATTTCACTTTTTTAGTGTTTGACCATAAAATTTCTAATTTTCACTTAAAGATGAATTTTTTTTTCGAAATTTGAAAAAGACTCTAAAAGCTGTTTTTCAAATTTTCACTCAGATCACTCACAAAACTTCAAAAACAACCCAGAATTATATTCATGTCTAAACACAACTCTAATTTTCAAATACCATTTTCACTTGAATTTTTTTTTCTTCCAGTTTGTTTTTAAAATTCTTATGTCCAAACACCTACTTACTTTTGACTTTTTTTACGTAACTGAAATAAAAAATGGCTCAAGCAATTCAAGTACTTTATTTTCTTTTGAAAAATAGAATTACGCATTTAAGTTACAATAATGGGATGATACATAATGACATATTTATCTTTCAAATACACGTTAGACCTACCTCTGGCACAAAAGGGTCCCCTGCATATTAGGACGCGCAATTATTTGTTATGATCTGAAATCTGTCACATGCTTTGCTTGCTTACTTGCTACGTCGCTTATTTGCTTATTTACTTGGTTGCTTACTTGACTTTATTATTTTACTAACATTTTGTTATTTTTCAGAAGATGAAAGTATTGACTATCCAACTTGCTTACTTCTTTATTTAAATATATACTTTCTTTGTTCATATTTTTTTTGTTTACTTATTTTTTTAATCACCCTCTTGACTTAATAATAATAAGAATAACCACTAATTGTTCCGCGCTTAATGCTCTTTAATGATTCTAGAGCACCATTTTGATATTTACTTAGTCCCTAATTTCTCTTAGGTCCACTCCAATTCTTAGAATCTAATTAAGATATCTTTTTTTGAGTATAATATTCTATTATTTATAATGTAATGATGATTTGGTCGCAAACTTTTCAACGAAACTCAACCCATCATGAAATCACTCAATATTCGTGCCTTTAACTAGCTTTAAGAATTTTCTTTCAACAAGGTGTATAGTAGGATTTCATTAAAAGAAATAGTGTAATTGCTTATGGTTAGGTAAAATAATTTACCCACTTAATTTTTCAAGTTAATTTATTCGCGTCCCTTTATTTAAATATGGTTACATATTTTTAAAATATTGTCAATCGTGCCTCACATAATTTTTTAATTTGTCCATGTCCTTTTCACACAAGTATAAACTTCTATCTTGTCTCATAGCTCTATTTTTCTTAAAATTTGTTTAGCATTCTACCTATATTTTAGAATTTTAACCTTCGTTCCAACTCTCATTTACAAATTGGTAGATGTCCAAATTTGTGCAATCTACCAAGCAATAGAAGGCCATTATTTGGCCAATTTGCAGCGCCAAATTATTCTAAATTGTCATCTATTCAATTCAAATATTCGTATTACTATTTCGGGTCGTCGAGATTAATCTTCACGCACCCCTATAATTCTAAGTTTTGACATACGTGTTGAGGGACCTTCCCATAACTCTCAAGACGGTCGACACCGTATTCCAGGCCTCGACAACTTTATGATTTGCCAATACTAAAACTTTTAGAGTACTTTCATGTGAATTTTTAGAGTATTCCAGGCCTCGACAACCTTATCAATTATTTTGATTCCAAGCTTGTCTATATCCAAATACCAACAAATTATCATTATTATTATTATTATTTGGCTTCTCTTATACGTAGCTCTATTAATAAGACTCGATCCATTGATTTCTTAGAAATACATTCTTAAAAGTTCTACTATCAGCTTTAGTGCTTACCATCTATATATTCTGTTTTCCTTAAAAGGTTGAGTTAAGTTGAACATCAAAGCAAAGAAACTTCAAGGACGATACGGCTGACCAAATCGTAGTGATTGACTTAGTTGAAGAGGAAGCTACTGGCGAGAAAACAGAATCATACCAAGATAAGATTGCTAAGCTTGAAGCAAAAGTGGCACAAATGGAGCAAGAAATTGATAGCAAGGAAATGATAGCCGATCTTAAGAACTCGTCCAACGAAAAAGGCTACTCTCCAATTCGCACAACTAGACCTCCCACTTATGAGTGCAATGCCCAAACTTTTCCAAATCTTCACTCTTTCTTGCTAGAAAAGGCGTTCAGTAGCTTGACAGAGACAAGTAAAGACAGAGAGTATGGTGGAAGACAACTTAATTGTCATGACCCAAAATCCATAAGGCCGTGATGGCGTCAGACACCATTGTCAGGCAAGCCAATCATTTATTTAATTGAAACAATTTCTAGTTTTTAACATTTATGAAAAATATTTCCTTTCACTTTATTACATATTAACTAAATAAAATCTGTCAAATAAAACAATGATTTAAATATTACAATTTAGCAAACATATCCCAACCCGGTGTCACAAGTACATGAGCAATTTCTAAGAATTTATACAATCATCACAAAGCCCGTCCGAAATACAAATTGGACAAGGAAATTTACAATAAAAATAAATACAGTACGAGGGAGACTCTGTCAGCTACGGATCGCCTTCGGATGATGCAGCTCGCCTAAGTCTCCGAATCCTACCTGTGCAATAAAATGCACAGCAAGCATAACATGAGTACAAACACAACGTGTACTCAGTAAGTCGTCCGCCTAACCTCAGAGAGGTAGTGACGAGAGGTCGAATTAGACACTCACTAACGGCCAGCAAATTATTTAACAATATAAGATGAACACAATAGGCATGTGAAGATAGTAAAACACCATATATATAAGGCACTAAACCCAAGTAAATTTGGAAATAACAACCAGTTACCACTTTCTCATTATTTTTCAAATATCTTAAATAAACAATTTCTTTTTTGTTTTCCCCCAAATATCATAAATCCACAATTTCTTCTTTATTTCCCCCCCAAATATCTTATCACTTCAAAAAAAAATCATGAAAAATATTTGACAATTTAGCATGCGCATACGGGATAAGGACAACCGACCTGGGCCGTCATAATAATCAACTCTGTGCACTGCCGAGGATCGAACGGCCCGTACCAAAAGTGCACCTCTCAATAAAATACTCATGTCTATGCACTGTCGAGGATCGAACGGCCCGTAACAAAAGTGCATATCTCAATATAATACTCACGTCTATGCACTGCCGAGGATCGAAGGGCCCGTACCAAAAGTGCATCTCTCAACATAATAATCCTCTCTGTGCACTGCCGAGGATCGAACGGCCTATCCCATAAGTGCACCTCTCAATATAATTATAATGTCTATGAACTGTCGAGGATCGAACGGCCCGTACCAAAAGTGCATTTTAAATCCGCTGTGGCGGACAACCCGCTCCCATGAGAGTAGGGGAAATAACACTGCGCTCGCGAAATGTAATTGCGAAGCAGTCACATACAGACATGCACAATCAACAATCCACCCCGAATACGTCGGGAACACAAATACTCAAGTAAATGACTGATTTTTCTTTTGAAAAAAAAACCACAAATAGTATTTAAATCCCTTTTTTTTTAAATTCACTTGCCGAGTTTATATAATGTTTAATAACACAACCCTATTCGGAAGTACAATTTCCCGTGAAGGAAATAAATTCTCTTTTGAGATGATTTAGAAAATAAACTCTAATTCTTCCTTAGTCATTAAATTACAATTTCGATTATACTAGCAGTCTAATATCACAGACAAGACCACATGTACAACAGGTAAGGCATGCTAGTGTGTCCTAGGCTACCTGGACATGGCATAATAGTAGCTACGTATGGACTCCCGTCACCTCGTGAGTACGTAGCCCCCGAAGATAATAGAATATACTTAATTAGTTCACCTAGGGGGAAATTCCCCCTAACAAAGTTAGAAAGGAGACTTACCTCGCTCCGAAAATCCAATACCGGATTCCAAGCCCTTCCGAAGACTCCAACAGACGCACAACGCTCCGAAACTACCACATAACAGCAAAGCAATAAAAATTCATCCTAATACTCACAAAAAATTCAAATTATATACTTTCCCAACCCCGCTCCGAGAAATGACCAAAATTCCCTCAGGCCCACGTGCCCGGAAATCCAAAATTCTCGAAGATATATTCTACCCATAGCCTTACTAACTCAAATATACCATTTACTCAAATATTCATGCTCAATTCGCGGCTTAATTCCAAATTTACATATTCTAGGTTCCTTCAATAATTTTTCCAAATTCCTATCAATTCCACTACATATAATCTTGTATTTAACTTAGAAGCATGAATGAGTTACTTACCTTGACATTGTATGAAGGAATCCTCTTTTGAAGACTCCTAAAATCACCTAAACCCAAGAAGAAATGAAGACAAATGAACCAAAATCCTTGTTTTAAAACATTCTTCCCAGGCCGATTTCTGCACCTGCGGTCCTACCTCCGCACCTGCGCTCCGGCAAGTGCATCCAATCTCCCGTACCTGCGGCTTCCTCAACTCCAGCCCAAAATCGCATCTGCGCCCCATTGTCCGCACCTGCGGCTTCACAGGTGCGGAAATTCCATCGAACCTGCGATCCCAGCCAAGCTTGCCCACTCTCGCACCTGCGGCGCCAAAGACGCACCTGACGCCAAATCCTCACAGGTGCAAATCACACCAGATGACAGCAATTCCAGCCTTCTTCAAACTCTCAACTTGATCCGTTAACCACCCGGAATCCACCCGAGGCCCCCGGGACCCCGTCTAATCATACCAACCTTCTCCAAAACATAATGCGGACTTGCTTGAGGCCTCAAATCACATCAAACGACATCGAAACCACGAATCTCACTCAAATCCCAACTTTATGAACTTAGAAATTTCCAACCTATACATCTGATGCCGAAACCTATCAAATCACGCCCGATTAACCCCAAATTTTGCGCACAAGTCATATTCAACATTACGGACCTTCTCCAACTTCCGAAATCACATTCCAACCTCGATCTCAAAACTTTCACTTCCGGTCGGATTTCTCAAAAACCTTCAAATTTCCATCTCTAGCTAAATGACTTCAAAATAACCTACGGACATCCAAATTCACTTCCGATCGCGCTCCCAACTCCATAATCATCATACGAAGTTGTTCCCAGACTCAGAATCCCAAATGGACATCAACAACACTGAAATGCACTTCAAGCCCAAATCTATGAAATTCTTCTAAAATTCTAACTTCCATGATATACGCTGAAACGCTCCCGGGTTATCCAAAACCCGATCCGGACATACGCCTAAGTCCGAAATCATCATACAAACCTTCTGGAACCTTCAAATCCTGATTCGGAGTTCGTTTAATCAAAATTCCAATCTTAGTTGATTCTCCAACTTAAATATTCTAAAATGGGAATTTTCTTTCCAAATCAACTATAAACTTTTCGAAATTCAACTCCGACCACGCCTACAGGTCATAATAGCTGAAATGGAGCTGCTCACGACTTCAAACCGCTGAACGAGGCGCTAGAGCCCAGAACGAACGATCGGATCGTTACATTCTCCCCCACTTAAACCGATGTTCATCCTCGAACGTGCTAAGAACTGCTCTGGAGTTACCTGAAATCACTGTTTAAATTTTCGAGCACCTGCCCGTGCTACCACAACCCATTTGAGTACATTAGCTTGATCAAATATGAATATTTCTTCTTTTATCCATATAATAAGCTCAGAATTCATTCAAACACCTGAAATTTCTCTGCCAGGCCTAGTTCCAACATATAAACACCGTATCAACTACCACATGACATACCAGAACATGACTATATGCCTTTGCTGAATTAGCACCATGCACCGCATAACTCATCAGCTGACCACAATGGCACTCCATGAACCTTAACAACCAAAATTGCACGAATCTGGTGCTCCTGAGGCACCTCATAACAAATATACAGACATCCTGCCATAATGCTGACGATACCACCACAACGGAGGAAATGTGCAGAAATTCATACCCAACTGCAGAGTTAACAAATTATTGAATACCTCATCTTGACAAGAATCATCACTTCATTATGAACCTGAATAATGGCATTTGTTCCTTAATATACACTTCACATAACCTTATCGCACCGATCCCTGATCCGATAATCCCTTCTCACCCAGTATGAATTGCTCAGACTATACATCACCCCAAACATGACCACAACCTCACATGATACCACATCGCGCCAATAGGCCATAACTCGAACATGATAAATAGGAAATGACTCAGGAAGGGACTATTCAACTCACGCAACTAATATGAACTCCCTTTTTTTTTTTTTTGAAATTAGGAAATAAAACATAAGAAAAATAAATATATATTAACCATTCTCATCATCACACTGCTTTGGCGTGCAACCCAATCCAAATAACATACCTGTGGCGGCGTGCCACCCGATCCACACATAGAATTTACATAAGAAGATATAAATACGGAGTTGAGTTGCTCACTATTAAAAATTATCGAATATCGATCATAAGCACGCTAAGTGCATAATACCATCCTGGGGAGACTGATAAAGCCATATGCTTAACTCAAGCACAACCGAGGTGCGATATATATACACTCTGGATCTCAAGATCCATCCTGCTCACATAACATCATCACTACGCAGGACCTCAACACATAAGAAATTATCAAGTCGTTTCACAACTCACACGGCACAATCATAATAACACATGAATTTGACGAAGACGGAACAACATCCGCTGTTCTAATACCTTTCCATGAAAAGCGCTCTTACTGAAATGAACATGCCTGGCTCATACGTAGCCCATGATCATATTTAAATCCATCCGCAACATTGAGTCTACCTTGCTCGCACCAAACTAAGATAATAGCTTTACCTGGGTCCACATTAACCCACTTTCTCTCATAATATGCAAGAACAACCATCATAGCCGGGACAAACACCCCACAATCCACAACCAAATGAGCTGAACGCCTTTCAGGCATAACTTCTCAGATACACAACATTGCACTTATTTACACTCAATCCAAACCTTCAGTCCATCAAGTGACTACATGTCACACTTTATAAAATATTTTCGCGGTCATGCTTCCACGACCTTCCACACAAGGCAAAAAGTCTGCCTATCCATAACCCCGACCACACTAAGGCCGCAAAACACATTAAGAACCCATGACCAGGGTCCAAATCCTCTTTCACCGAATATCAATATCAGGTGGCACTGAAGGTAACACCAGCTTACTCTTGACTTTCAAATCACTTTTTCTTGCTCTTCCGAGCTCATGAAATCCTTATCATCATCGAACCGAAATCTCGATTCTTACTCCCAGTTACATACTGCTTACCACACCTAACATGCCAATATGAGGTAGCACAAGAATTCCATCATAACTTCTGAACCACTAATAGGGTGAACACTTTATCGCATAGTGTCGCGCACCCTTTTTTCCACCTCCTTAGCGGAAGATCGCGTTCATGACATTGGTTGGGAAAATTCTTTCCTTTTAGGAAATGGGGTTTGCATATTTTCAAGAGTCTCCACCTAACGATTTTAACGGTGCGTTAGGGCACCTACGGAGGTTCAATTACAACTACATTGCTAACCAGAGATTTGGATAAGGGCTTGAAATTTTCCTAAGGGGAAGGTGTTAGGCACCCCTCAGGATCCACAAGTGTGGTTCCTAGCCAAATGGTTTTGTGAATTTGTATAAATAGCAAATGACAAGTAAAGGCTCAAATAAGAGGGGATTTAAGTTTTAAGCATATAGGTGTTTAGAAAATAGTAGGGATGATTACGAACTAGCGTATACAGGTGTCCTAGGTTTATAATAATATGGATCACATCAATACAATACCCAGTAATCACTCCTCGAAGAGGGGCTACACGTGGTATTAGCGCACCGGTCATCATACCCATATTCTACCCTTCCCACCCCGTGAAGGTAATTAAAACGTGTATTGGTCACAAACTCTATTGCGTGCTATTACCCGTCCCATCCTGTCAGTCCTGGAGGAGGTTAGGACTACTATCCTAAAGGGTAGGTACTAGGCAGACCCTCAGTTTTAAAAGAGTAAAATTATAAGGCGAAAAGCAAAGAACATGTAGGACTGCAGTCAGTGGGAAACACATAGGAGCATATAGGAGGCTAAGATTTTCCTCCACAGATAATGCATATAATTAGCACGACTCAAACACATATAAGGGCAGTATTGTTAATTAAGATCCTAAGACATGGTATCTAGGTGAATTTAGAGGATAAACAGATAGGCACACTTGTTTTATAACTCAAAAAACATGCTCTAATCAATTTGCGTACTGATTTAAAAGTACCTATTAGTGTTAAGCAGCACGCGCAAGAGAGATAAATTTCTAATTCTTTTTGGGAAGTTTAGTCACCTAAGGCTTGCCTAGGCAGGGGACAGTGTATATTAACAGAATTATTAGAGGAAATGTTGCAAATTGTTACCTAAATATGCTGTTCTAGGTTGTTCAGAACACAGAAGCATTACCAGTTGTTTTTAGAAAAAAACGGAGTGAGGTTGTTATAACTTTTTATACATCAGTAATTAGACTAAATGTAGTTGAGCGATTAGGACCCTGTAACATGATATCTAATGCACAAGTAGAGATACAGAATGATGCATATGCAGAATTCCTAAGCATGATTTCTAAATGCTCAGTATTCACAGTATTAATCATGGTTTCAGAAGATGCTGGAGTGATAATTTATTTTAATGTTGTTTAGCCTGGGAAAACATTTCTAAGCGTACATGACAGTATGGAACATGATAGTAGAGAATACCATTTATTAGCAGGATTTTCCTAAGTAAAAGTGGACATGCTGAAACAGTAGGTACGAGATTTAATAAACATGATTTCTAATGCATGAATTTGAACATATGGTCCTAAACATGATCTCTATTGCACAGATAGGAAATAAAGTCAAATAGCATGTTTCTAATGCATGAATTTGAACATATGGTCCTAAACATGATCTCTATTGCACAGATAGGAAATAAAGTCAAATAGCATGTTTCTAATGCATGAATTTGTACATATGGGCCTAAACATGATCTCTATTGCATAGATAGGAAATAAAGTCTAATAGCATAATTTCTACCCCTTTAATAGCTAACTCATGCGTAGTTATCCCCTCCTTTTTCACTATCCATTCCCTGAGTTGTTTACAAATTATTACAGGCTAGGGAATTATGAATTACACAACCAAAGGAAAAATAAGAAGTTACTTCTATAGGGAGCCTTCACTTAGGCCCAGATCTTCCAAACCTCAATGCCTTATGGTGTTGCATAGACTTTCATAGTCTGGGTGTGTCAGAGTTCCCTAAGGACCTCAAGGGCTCCCGGGCAGTGCTCACACCCAGACATAGCCAAAGAATTAAACATGTGCAATGTGGGAAGTGCCTGCCTTGTGTGTCAGAGTTCAGAGGGTACTCAAAGGGTCCCCAAAGCAGTGCTCACACGAAGGGGGCTGAACTTAGACTTCTAAGAGTATATGTGAGAGTGCTTTTATTTAAAAGGATTTAAGTAATGAACAGTTTTGAGAAAGGGTAAGTGAGAAAACAGTTTTGAAGAAGGAATGTAAGCTTAACATCACACGAAGGACCAATGCTAGTCCAACAATCACAAACAGGGGTAATGGGATTTGAGGGACAAATACAGAGGATGTAAGGGAAGACATACAACATGCAGATACACACATAGACATACAATCAGGAGCTCCTAAGGGTCTAGAGGATCAGGGGGTACAGTGCTAGGTCAGATTAACACTTAAGGCCATGGTTAAACTAATGTACCAATCATAGGCATGTAAGAAGTAGGTTCTAAGTGTACAGAAACATGTTGGTCATAAACAAATAAATCCTAATTTAAACATGCATAGGGGAGTTCAGGATCCTAGATACATGCTAAAAAATAAGTAAGCAAGTTAGAAGCATATTGGATTACAACAGTAATGGAAACATGTTGGTTTGAGGACTGAAATCAAAACTAGAACATACAAGTGAAGTGAAGAAAGCAGTAACACAAATAGGAAAGTAGGAGATGCACAATATTTAGGATTGCCTTGCAGCCGGCTAACTTAGAATAGTAGTAGTTAGCACAGAAGAGAGAGAGAGAGAGTAGAGATTCTTTTAAATTGTGAGATTTAACAAATTAGTTCTCGTGTGTGTCTGTGTATGAATAGAGTATATAGAGTTTTGAAAACTTGATGAAAAATAAGGAAAAAATCAGAATTAACCAGTGATTGTGGGACTGAATATCAATCAGTACCCAATTAGTACAAGTATCCCTATAATGAAGGGAGTGATTCACACGGTGAGTATTAAATAAGGAAAGAACCATATATAACTTAGAGGAATACAAGAACAGTGTAAGTATAACAGGAAATTAGGTATCCCTTAATTGAAGGGGTTAAACTCAAACGGCTAGGAGGTAAAAGGAAAGTTTTTATGCCTGTAACATATAAGGAAACAATTTCACCCCAATTTAAGAATACAATTGAGACTGGGTTCAGAAGATATCACTTAAGGAAATAGTAATCAATTAACAGTTAATCAATTATGTAACAAGGTAAGAAAACAAAGTTGGAAGTCAGTAAGTACAAATCAGTAGGGCTTTTCAAATCTCCTGGAATCAGGGGTGCAAACAAGGTAAAGTTGCAGAAAGTTAGGGATTCGAACAAGAACAAAATTAATTAGGCAAATAATAGGCAAACAAAAATCATAGCAAGGTAAATAATAACATAGAATTAGAGATTGGAGGCTAGCACACATTTAAACGAACAATGGGAATCAGAGAGTTGAAAACCTAGTGACTATAGTAGCAAAATTACACAGGTTTAGAGACAAAGCAGTAACATTGAACATGATATAAGCAAAGAGAACATAGTCAGGGACCCTAATAGGGTAAAATCATAGAAAGCTTAAACATTTATGAGAAATAAGAGTTCATGCATTTAAACAAACATATCGGTTAAAGACAGACTCAGAATTAGGGAAAAACCTAGGGTATTCAGCATTGTAAGTCAAAAATGAAAAGAGAACTCCGAGTAAATCATGGAATCATAGAATGATATTAAAACAGAAGCAAAATCATTTTTTGGAAGAGAGGTGATGAAAGCCTAATTTTGAGATGAAAGATCGCTTAGAATAGGAAGGTTTTCGAAGAAAACATGTAAAAAGCTTCATGATATACACAGATCTAAAAGAAATCATAAAAATACCAGGGGTTAGGATTTCAGAGAGTTGAAAAACAAGAAAAACCTTAAAGATGTTGCCAGCGTTAGCCGGAAAAGTCATGGATCTTACTCAGATGGCCGGAGGAGGCCGGAAGATGGCATGAGGGACCATGGGTAGGAGATGAACCGCTCCAGGTTCGCCTGAGGGCCTTAGGGTTTCATTAGACCGGTGTAGGGTGGAGCAGTAACCAGGAGATAATGGGAGACCATAGTTTCCGGCGAGGGAACTAGCCGGAGAAAACAAACAAACTCCATTGGAGGTGGAGAAACCAGAGGTCTCTAGAGAGAACTAGAGAGATAGAGAGAGAGAGAGAGTAGAGAGACGAGAGATCGAGTGAGAATGAGGGGTCGGTCGGGGTAGGTCTAGGTTTAATTATGGAAGGTGGGATCTGGGCCGTTGATAAAAAATAATCAACGGCCAGGATTAGCCAAAGGGTTGGGTCGGGCATGTGAGGTATTGGGCTTAGGTTTATTGGGATGGTTTAAAAGGGGTATTGGGCTAGTTTTAAAAGGGGTATTGGGCTGGTAGATTTAGGCTAAAATTGAAATTAAAAAGGCTGTTTGTGAAATACCTTAAACAATTGATTAAAATAATTTATAAAATAATTACTAATTATAAAAAATGATTCTTCATGCATGGAAATGTTTTAAAAATAATCATTTAGTATTTAGAAATACAATGGACTAATTTTGATCGAAATGATGCAAAAACTGTATGCATATGAGCTATAATTGCAAAGTTATTATAATTATAGCCAAAGGTGCCAATTGACTATTTATGAAATAATTTTGGACTTAATAAATGGTAATATTGAATCAAGAGATGTTTGAAATCGTTTGTGATGCTATTTCCTAATTATTTATTAGAAATAAAATACTAGGCAAATTAATTAAAAAATGTAGAAATTGTGGGAAAATACCAATTGAAACTAATGCATGATTTTGAAATCATATATGCATTTTAAAACTATTTTGGGAAAATATTGGGTATTAACAACTGCCCCTCTTTACCCCGGAAGGATGAAAGAGTTTTCGGGTAAAGATATGATGGCCAATTTGACCGAGTGGAAATAACTTGAAAGGTTCAGGCCGCACCCTAGTTTCTGAGCTGCCTACATATCCCTGGTTTTACAGGAATCAGGCCGTTTGTAGTTCCGTGGTCATCAGTGAAGTATACCGATGAAGTTTTACAAGAACAGACGTCGAGTACAGGGTTAGATGAGCAAACGACTTATAGAGAGGGTTTAGGGAACTGGAGCGGGACCGCTCCTGCCGATATGGCTGTTTCTTGCCAGATTACCTACAAATAAATAATACGAGCGTATATTGTGAATAATTTAAACATGATGCAAATTCCCGTTGGACGATGAATGTTGTCTTTGGACGGTTAAGGATGACATCTTAAGACCATGATGTCCTGGGCCATGAATTGCTTTGATGAGGGATTCATAGGCCATGAAATGATGTTATCGGGCCATGGGGATGGTGCCTTCGAACCATGACGCCTTTGAATGATGATATGAAAAATGATAAAAAGAGATCCTTAGGCCATGAAATGGTGTTCTCAGGCTATGAAGATGGTGCCTCCGAACGATGACGCCTTTGGATAGGTTGGCGATATTTCAGCGCATGAAAATGAAATAGCATGATGCTGACAAGACAGAGCTTAGTCTTGCGAATTTAAAAAGAAAGGGCAGAGCTTAGCCCGAAAGGAAGCAAATGATAGACAGGGTTGATTTTGAAAAGTAAATGGGAGACAATGTTTAGTCTCGAAAGGCAGAAATGTAGCCTTATGCAATATGCAGATGCAGATGGAGACAACATTTAGTCTCGGAAGGCAGAAAGGTAGCCTTATGCAATATGAGGATGCAGATGGAGACAACGTTTAGTCTCGGAAGGCAGAAAGGTAGCCTTATGCAATATGCGGGTGCGGATGGAGACAACGTTTAGTCTCGAAAGACAAAAAAGTAGCCTTATTGTCACGACCCAAATCCTAAACCGGCCATGATGGCGCCTATCGTGGAACTAGGCTAGCCAACTACCACATGTTCCCAATTTCTTTCAAAATCCTAATCAAATTCCGAGCATTTCATAAAATACACAGAGTTTACTAAATAAGGTAGGCCAATATACAGTGCCACCAACCCCAAAATCCGGAGCCAACAAGTCATGAGCATCTAGAAGAATAAGCCAAAATATACTATTATAATACAAAACATCCGAATGAAAGCTAGATACAACATGAAGGGAAAACAGAGATGTTGCGGATGCTGAACAACTACCTCTATATCCCGCAATACGGCTCCGCGCGGAATAAATGGCTAATGCTCGATATCTGTACCTGAATCTGCACACAGGGGTGCAGGGAGTAATGTGAGTACGCCAACTCAGTAGTAATGAAAATAAATCAAGTCTAAGAGTCAAGGAAATACATAAAATCAATGTCATCAAATAACAATATACACAACCTTACTTTCCAATAGTGTAAACATAGAGATGCGAAATCATCATGCCTTAAAACCAACCTCATAAAAGTCCTTTGAAAAATGTTTACTTTCAACAGATCCAAACCGAAAAATTTAGTATGAAAATGAAATGAATCATATAGAGGCCCCTCGGGAAAAACATATTTCATAAGCTCAGAATGAAAGTAGTAAAATCATAAGTAGCCCCTCGGGAAAAAACTGTAACATAATCAACCCCTCGAGCATGCCTCACAGTCACTCATAATCAGTCGCTCAGCACCTCACAGTCACTCAGCACCTCACAATCACTCAACACCTCACAGTCACTCATGCCTCCCAATCACTCGGCACTCGGCACTCTGTGCACTCACCGGGGGTATTTAAAGACTCCGGAGGGGCTCCTTCAGCCCAAGCGTTAATATCACTTAGCACCTCACAATCAGGTCCTCGACCTCACTCAGCAGAACAACTCAAAAGGCCCCTCGGGCGAATCAGTAAAACAGGGAACTCAACCCAAAACATCATTTTTAAATCTCAAGTAGTGTAAATCAGGCTGAGTTTTGAAAACAGTAAGCACAATGTGGTTGAGTGAAATCATCAATAAATAGTGAGGAAAAACAGTAGTGAAAATCCCCCTAGAGGTCTAAACAGATCGGCATGAGGCCTTAAACACGTCTTATAGCCCAAATATTTCAACAATCTTTAGAACATAATTTAACATAAGGTTTTGAGTAAAATATGCAACTCATTAGTTGCTGCGGAGAGGACCTAGTCCAATCCAAAAATCAGTACACGCCACATACTCATCCGACATGTGCGCCTTTCTAAAATCAACGAGAAATATGTAGTCCGGGGTTCCATACCCCCAGGACAAGGTTTATAACCATTACTTACCTCTACCGGGCCACAACACTAGTCTGCTATGCTCTTGCCCCTCAAATTGGCTCCCGATTGCTCTGAATCTAGCCAAAACTAGTTTAATATCATTAATATATACCAATGGAACACAACCCAATCGAAAACTATCAAATTATACAAGAATCTCGAAATTTGACCAAACCCGAGCCTTGGGCCCACATCTCGAAATTCGATAAATTTTACATCACTAGAAACCTCGTCCTCCCACGATTCTACACATGCCAAAATTATCACAATCGGATCACAATTGCCTACCCAAAACCTCAAAAGAAAATTCCAATTCTCCACCCCTTCTTCCCAACCTTTTCCTACTTAAATCCTCAAATTTTCAAGCCTAATCCGAACAAAATAGCATAGAAACAATGCTAATAACCCGAGAACTTACCTTCACTGAAGAATCACGAATTCCCTTCTTCAATTTGCCTTCAAAGAGCTCCCCCCGCATGCAAAAATGGTGGAATGAGACAAATTTCATGGAGGCCCCTTTTTATACTGTTTTTGCTAGCATTTCCGCACCTGCAGACACTAAGTCGCATCTGCGGACCCGCACCTGCGGTCCCAGGTGCGCACCTGCGGAATCCCACTTAACAGACCAATTTCGCACCTGCGGCCAATCCTCTGCACCTGCGGCTTCGCAGGTACGGCCATAACTTCGCACCTACGAAAATTCCCCTGCCTAGTCTCTTTCCGTACCTTCGCATGGCCCATCGCACCCGCGACATCGCACCTACGGCTACCCATCCGCAGGTGCGGCCAACACCATAAACTAACACCAGCAGCCATTTGCTGCAAACTTTCCAAGTTCAACACTCCGCCAACCATCTGAAATCAATCCCGAGCCCCTCGGGGCCCCAACCAAACATACCAACACACCCCACAACATTATTCCAACTTATTCGAGCCTTCGAAACACCAAAAACAACAAGAAAACACCAAAATTCCATCAAATTCAAGCCTATGAACTTTGAAAATTCCAAATTTCTCCAACTACGCCGAAACCAACTAAAACACCTCTGATTGACTTGAAATTTTGCAGACATATCCAAAATGACATTATGAACCTGCTCCAACTTCCGAAATTCCATTCCGACCATGATAGCCTATTTTCCACTGCCGACCGGAAATCACCAAAACTAACTTTCGCCAATTCAAGACTAATTCTACACCGGACATCACAAAATATTCTGAACACACTCATAAGTCCCAAATCACCCTACGAAACTATCCGAGCCATAAAATCCGCATTCCAAGTTCGTTCACCAATAAGTCAACTCTCAGTTGACTTTCTCAACTATTAGGCTACTTTAAGAGACTAAATGCCTCAATTCTCACCATAACCACTCCGGATCCAAACCTGCTGACCCAACACAACAAAAACAGGCTAGCAATATATATAACAAATGCATAAATGGGGGAAACGGGGTCAATCTCACGGAACGACCGACCGGGTCGTTACGTCCTCCCCCTCTTAAACAAACGTTCGTCCTCGAACGGGTCCAGAAACATACTTGGAGTCTCGAATAAGTGAGGATATCTGTCCTGCATCTCCCTCTCGGTCTCCCAGGTGGCATCCTCCACTGGCTGCCCTCTCCACTGAACCTTCACTAAAACTATATCCTTAGACCTCAACTTTCTGACCTGTCGACCCAAAATAGGCACTGGCTCTACCTCATATGACATATCACCCTCGAGCTGAACCGCACTAAATTCCAAAACATGGGACGGGTAGCCAACATACTTCCGGAGCATCGAAACATGGAATATTGGATGAATACTCGATAACCTAGGAGGCATAGGAAGCCTGTAAGCCACCTTCCCAACCCTCTGAAGTACCTCAAATGACCCAATGAACCTGGGACTCAGCTTCCCTCACTTCCCGTATCTCATAACACCCTTCATGGGCAACACCTTCAGCAACACCTTATCCCCAACCATGAAAGACACATCTTTGACCTTCCGGTCCGCGTAACTCTTCTGCCTAGACTACGCTGTGCGAAGGCGCTCCTGAATCAACTTCGCCTTACTCAATTCATCCTGAACCAAGTCTGTGCCCAATAGCCTAGTTCGACGGCTCGAACCAACCAACCAGAGATTTGCACCTCCTACCATATAAGGCCTCATACGGAGCCATCTGGATACTCGACTGATAGCTGTTAGTATATGCAAACTCTGCTAGTGGCAGAAACTGGTCCCATGAACCACCAAAGTCAATCACACAAGCACGCAACATATCCTCCGAAATCTGAATGGCACACTCCAACTGCCCGTCGGTCTGAGGGTGAAACATTGTGCTCAACTCGACCTGAGTACCCAACTCTCTCTGCATGTCTCTCCAAAATTGAGATGTGAATTGAGTACCTCTTTCGGAAATGATAGAAACTGGAACCCCATGCAATCGGACAATCTCCCTGATATAAATATCAGCTAACCTCTCCGAAGAATAAGTAGTACCAATAGGAATGAATTGCGCAGACTTGGTCAGCCGATCCACAATAAACCATATAGCATCAAACCTCCTCGAAGTCCATGGGAGTCCAACTACGAAGTCCATGGTGATCCACTCCCACTTCCACTCCAGAATATCAAATCTTTGAAGCAATCCACATGGTCTCTGGTGCTCATACTTGACCTACTGACAGTTGAGATACCGAGACACAAACTCCACAATATCCTTCTTCATTATCCTCCACCAATAATGCTGCCTCAAATCCTGATACATCTTCGCGGAACCCGGATGGATGGAATACCACGAACTATGAGCCTCTGCTAGAATCAAATCTCGAAGTCCACCTACATTGGGCACGCAAATCCTTCCCTGCATCCTCATGACCGTATCATCACCAATAACCACATCCCTGGCATCACCGCGACGGACCCTGTCCTGAAGAACAAGAAAATGTGGAGCATCATACTGGCGTGCTCTAATCTGATCATAAAGAGAAGACCTGGAGGCTACACAAGCCAACACCCGCAGGGGCTCTGATAGATCCAATATCACCAACCGACCTGCTAAGGCCAGAACATCATGACCGCTCTGCTACTGGAAGGTAGGCTAGACTCCCCAAACTCTCTGCTCTACGACTCAATACATCGACCACTACATTGGCCTTCCCCGGATGATATAAGATAGTGAGGTCATAATCGTTGAGGAGCTCTAACCATCTCCTATGACGCAAATTCAAGTCCTTTGCCTCAGCAGATACTGCAAACTACGATGATCAGTTAAAATCTCACACTGCACTCCATACAAATAATGCCGCCAAATCTTCAAGTCATGAACAATGGCAGCTAACTCAAGATCGTGCACTGGATAATTCTTCTCGTGCACCTTCAACTGTCTGGACGTGTAGGCAATCCCCTACTGTCCTGCATCAATACCCCTCCCAAAACAACTCTAGAAGCATCACAATAGACTGTGTAAGAACCCGAACCACTAGGCAAAACTAGTATCGGAGCTGTAGTTAATGCTGGCTTGAGCTTCTAAAAGCTCTCATCACACTCATCAGACCATCTGAATGGATCACCCTTCTGGGTCAATCTGGTCAAAGGCAAAGCAATAGAAGAGAGTCCCTCCACAAAGCGAAGGTAATATCCCGCCAAACCAAGGAAAATCCTAATCTCTGTAGCTGAGGACAGTCTGGGCCAACTCTACGACGCCTCTATCTTCTTCGGATCAACCTAAATACCCTCACTAGACACCACGTGCCCCAAGAAAGCTACAGAACCAAGCCAAAACTCACACTTGGAGAATTTTGCATAAATCTTCTCCTCCCTCAACCTCTGTAACACAACTCTCAAATGCTGAGCATGATCTTCCTGGCTACGAGAATAAGCTAGGATGTCATCAATGAACACAATGACGAAGGAATCAAGGTAAGGCTGAAACACGTTGTTCATAAATTGCATGAACGCGGCTGGGGCATTGGTCAGCCCAAATGACATAACCAAGAACTCATAATGACCATATCTGGTCCTGAAAGCAGTCTTCGGAATGTCAAAATCCCGAATCCTCAACTGATGATACCCATATCTCAAGTCAATCTTGGAAAACACTCTGGCTCCCTGAAGCTGGTCAAAAAAATCATCAATGCGGGGCAAGGGATACCGATTCTTCACCGTAACCCTGTTTAGCTGCCGATAATCAATACACATACGCATGGACCCATCCTTCTTCTTTACGAACAACACCGGTGCACCCCAAGGTGACACACTAGGCCGAATGAACCCCTTATCTAGGAGTTCCTGAAACTTCTCCTTCAATTTCATTAGCTCCGCTGGTGACATACGATAAGGTGGAATAGAAATAGGATGGGTGCTTTTCACCAAGTCAATACCAAAATCAATATCCCTGTCAGGTGGCATGCCTGGCAGGTATGCAGGAAACACATTCGGAAAGTCACGGACCACATGAACTGAATGAATAGTGGGAGTCTCACCACTGACATCCCTCACAAAGGCCAAATAAGATGAACAACATTTATCAACCATGCGCGGAGCCTTCAGGTAGGAAATCACCCTACTAGGCATAAACTCAAGAGAACCTCCACTTAACCCTCGGACACCCTGGCATAGCTAAGGTCACAGTCTTAGCATGACAATCAAGAACAACATGACACGGAGATAACCAATCCATGCCCAATATCACGTCATAATCGACCATGCTGAGTAACAGTAGGTCCACTCAGGTCTCTAGACCCCCAATATATATAATGTATGGCCGATACACACGATCCACAACAACAGTATCACCCACCGGAGTCGACACATGCACAAAGGTGACTAGAGACTCACGGGGCACATCCAGAAAACTGGCAAAATATGAAGAAACATAGGAATATGTAGAACCAGGGTCAAATAAAGCCAAGGCATCTCGGCAACAGATTGAGACAATACCTGCAATCACGGAATCTAAGGCCATAGAATCTGGCCTGGCTAGAAATGCATACATGCGAGCCTGACCTCCCCCTCTAGCGCAACCTCTGACTGACTGACCACCAACCCTAGCTGCCTGGGCGGGTGGTGAAGTGACTGGAGCTGGAGTCGAGGGCTGGCCCCTCTGCTGAGAAGATCCACCGGAATGGCAGGGACACTGCCTCTACACGTGCCCGAACTCTCCACACTCAAAGAAACTCCCTGGAGCTGGAGGTGGGGACTGATAGAAAGCCCTAGCACCCGAACAGCCACTGGAAGACTCATGTATAGAAGAACCTTGAACTGGGGTGCTCGAGCTGCACTCTGAGCTGGGAGGGCACCAAATGAAGTACGGCCTGACTGAGAACCACGGGGACCCTGCCCCGAAGATGCACCACTATATGCTGGGCGGCCTGACTGAGGAGGCCTGAACGAACGGCCCCTACCCTACTTAAAATGTCCCCTGAAGGGACCACCACTGGAACTGCCCGAACCACGAGGCCTCTTGGCCTTCCTCTCCTCCCTCTCCTGGCGGTGAAGGGACTCAATATCTCGAGCTATGTCAACAACTTGCACGAATGAAGCACCCGATACTCTCTCCCGAGTCATAAATAACCGAAACTGATAAGAAAGACCATCTACAAACCTCCTCACCCTCTCCCTATCAGTAGGGACAATCTCAGAAGCATGCCTAGCCAACTCGGAGAACCTCATCTCGTATTGATTAACTGATAACTCTCCCTAGCGTAGCTGCTCAAACTGCCTGCGTTCCTCCTCTCTGTGGGACTGAGGAACATACTTCTCCAAAAAGATCATGGAGAACTGCTGCCATGTGAGAGGTGCTGAACCAACCGGCCTACGCCTCTCGAATGACTCCCACCAAGTAAAGGCGGCACCCGCAAACTGAAATGTAACAAATGGGACCCACTGGTCTCTAAAATACCCGCAGTACGCAGTATCCTCTGGCGCTTATCTAGAAACCCCTGGGCATCCTCGCCCTCTGTACCGCTGAAAGTCGGAGGCTGAAGTCTGTTGAATCTCTACAACCCGCGTTGCTCGTCCTCAGGCATAGCACGGACCACATAATACTGGACCATAGCAACTGGCTGAGCTAGGGATGTCCCCCGTACCTGAATACCCTGTGCATCCTGCTCAGGTGCCTGGGCAGCTGGAGTCTGATTGCCTCCCCAGCCTGAGCTGTGGTGGTAGTAGAAGACATGGAGACTGCTTGAGCCAAACTGGTGCATACTGTCAATATCTGAGACAGGGTCTCCTGAAGACCCGAAATAACTATAGGCACTGCCGCTGCCTGAGCCTGTCCCGCTAGAACAGCATCGGCGGGAACCTGATCAAGATCGATAGGGGGATCTTGTGGTACTGTCCCGACTGTTGTGCGGGCTGGCCCCCTACCTCCACCATGGCCTCGACCTCTTTCTGGTCTAGTCGATGACTGGTCACTCTGATCGGTATGGCGTGTCCTCACCATCTGTGAGAGAATGAAACAACCTAAGTTCAGGTTTCAAGAATCAATAGATCAGCATGAATGAGTTCAAGAAAGATAGAAATTTTCCTAAAAGTTCGGCAGCCTCTCGAAGATAACAACAAACGTCTCTGTACTGATCCACAAGACTCTACTAAACCTGCTCATGACCGTTGAGTCCTATGTAACCTAGGCTCTGCTACCAAACTGTCACGACCCCAAATCCTAAACCGGTCGTGATGGCGCCTATCGTGGAGCTAGGCTAGCCAACTACCACATGTTCTCAATTTCTTTCAAAAGCCCAATCAAATTCCGAGCATTTCATAAAATACACAGAGTTTACTAAATAAAGTAGGCCAATATACAGTGCCACCAACCCCAAAACCCGGAGCCAACAAGTCATGAGAATCTAGAAGAATATGCCAAAATATACTATTCTAATACAAAACCTCCGAATAAAATCTAGATACAACAATAAGGGAAAACAGAGATGCTGCGGACGCTGAACAGCTACCTCTATATCCCGCAATCCGGCTCCGCACGGACTAAATGGCTAATGCTCAATATCTGCACCTGAACCTGCACACAAGGGTGCAGGGAGTAATGTGAGTACGCCAACTCAGTAGTAATGAAAATAAATCAAGTCTAAGTGGGAAGGAAACACATAAAATCAATGTCATCAAATCACAATATACACATGCTTACTTTCCAATAGTGTAAACATAGAGATGCGAAATCATCATGCCTTAAAACCAACCTCAGAAAAGTCCTTTGAAAAATGTTTATTTTCAACAGATCCAAACCAAAAGATTTAGTATGAAAATGAAATGAATCATATAGAAGCCCCTTGGGCAAAACATATTTCATAAACTTAGAATGAAAGTAGTAAAATCATAAGTAGCCCCTCGGTCAAAACATGTAACATAATCAGCCCCTCGGGCATGCCTCACAGTCACTCATAATCAGTCGCTCAGCACCTCACAGTCACTCAGCACCTCACAATCACTCATCGCCTCACAGTCACTCGTCACTCGGCACTCTGTGCGCTCACTGGGGGTGTGTACAGATTCCTGAGGGGCTCCTTCATCCCAAGCGCTAATATCACTCAACACCTCACAATTAGGCCCTCGGCCTCACTCAGCAGAACCACTCAAAAGTCCCCTCGGGCGAATCAGTAAAACAGGGTACTCGACCCAAAACATCATTTTTAAATATCAAGTAGTGTAAATCAGTCTGAGTTTCAAAAACAGTAAGCACAATGTGGCTAAGTGAATCATCAACAAATAGTAAGGAAAAACAGTAGTAAAAATCCCCCAAGGAGTCTAAAGAGATCGGCACGAGGCCCCAAACACATCTTATAGCCCAAATATTTCAACAATCTTTAGAACATAATTTAACATAAGGTTTTGAGTAAAATATGCAACTTATTAGTTGCTGCGGAGAGGACCTAGTCCAATCCAAAAATCAGTACGCGCCACTTACTCGTCATCTGACATGTGCGCCTTTCTAAAATCAGTGAGAAATATGTAGTCCAGGGTTCCATACCCTCAGGACAAGATTTATAACCATTACTTACCTCTACCGGGCCACAACACTAGTCCACTATGTTCTTGCCCCTCAAATTGGCTCCTGATTTCTCCGAATCTAGCCAAAACCAGTTTAATATCATTAATATATACCAAAGAAGACAACCCAATCGAAAACTATCAAATTATACAAGAATCTCGAAATTCGGCAAAACCCGAGCCCCGAGCCCACGTCACAGAATTTGATAAATTTTACATCAGTAGAAACCTCGTCCTCCCACTATTCTACACATACCAAAATCATCACAATCGGATCACAATTGCCTACCCAAAACCTCAAAAGAAAATTCCAATTCTCCACCCCTTCTTCCCAACCTTTTCCTACTTAAATCCTCAAATTTTCAAGCCTAATCCGAACAAAATAGCATAGAAACGATGTTAATAACCCGAGAACTTACCTTCACTGAAGAATCACGAATTCCCTTCTTCAATTTGCCTTCAAAGAGCTCCTCTCGCATGATGGTGGAATGAGACAAATTTCACGGAGGCCCCTTTTTATATTGTTTCTGCCAACATTTCCGCACCTGTGGACACTTAGTCACACCTGCGGACCCGCACATGCGGTCCCAGATGCGCACCTGCAGAATCCCACTTAACGGACAAATTTTGCACCTGCGGCTTCGCAGGTACGGCCATAACTTTGCACCTGCAGAAATTCCCTTGCCTAGCCTCTTTCCGCACCTGCGGCTTCCCATCCGCAGGTGCGGCCAACATTAGAAACTCACACCAGCAGCCATTTGCTGCAAATTTTCCAAGTTCAACACTCCGCTAACCATCCGAAATTAATCCCGAGCCCTTCGAGGCCCAACCAAACATACCAACACACCCCATAGTATTATTCCAACTTAGTCGAGCCTTCAAAACACCAAAAACAACACAAAAACACCAAAATTACATCAAATTCAAGCCTGTGAACTTTGAAACTTTCAAATTTCGCTAACTACGCCGAAACCAACCAAAACACCTCTGATTGACCTGAAATTTTGCAGACATATCCAAAATGAAATTACGAACTTTCTCCAACTTCCGTAATTCCATTCCGACCGGAAATCACCAAAAACTTACTTTCGCCAACTCAAGCCTAATTCTGCATCGGACATCACAAAAATATTCTGAACACACTCTTAAGTCCAAAATCACCCTACGAAGCTATCCGAGCCATAAAATCCGCATTCCGAGGTCGTTCATAACCACTCCAGACCCAAACCAACTGACCCAACACAAAAAAACAGGCTACAATATATATAACAAATGCAGAAATGGGGGAAACGGGGTCAATCTCACAGAATGACCGGCCGGGTCGTTACACTTATGCAATATGCGGATGCAGATGGAGACATCGTTTAGTCTCGGAAGGCATAAAGGTAGCTTTATGCAATATGCGGGTGCAGATGGAGACAACGCTTAGTCTCGAAAGGCAGAAAGGTAGCCTTATGCAATATGCGGAGGCGGATGGAGACAACATTTAGTCTCGGAAGGCAGAAAGGTAGCCTTATGCAATATGCGGATGTGGATAAAGACATCGTTTAGTCTCAGAAGGCATAAAGGTAGCCTTATACAATATGCGGGTGTGGATAGAGACAACATTTAGTCTCGGAAGGCAGAAAGGTAGCCTTATGCAATATGCGGATGCATATGGAGAGTCTCGGAAGTCAGAAAGGTAGCCTTATGCAATATGCGGGTGTAGATGGAGACAATGTCTAGCCTCGAAAGGCAGAAAGGTAGCCTTATGCAATATGCGGATGTAGATGGAGACATCGTTTAATCTCGGACGGCAGAAAGGTAGCCTTATGCAATATGCGGGTGCAGAGACACCATTTAGTCTCAGAAGGCAGAAAGGTAGCCTTATGAAATATGTAAGGAAGGACGAAAGAGATTCTTAGCTGGCGTTAATTGCGGTAGAGCATTGTGATAATGAAGCATCATTTATGCTGATAATAAATGTTGGCGTGTGCGATGAGTTTGAGAAACGATGTCCGTCCTTTGAGCGGATAATATGTTTTGTCGCTTTTGTAATTTGTGCATGTATCCAAAGAAAGATCGTGGTTTTTGTAAAGGGGGAAGGTTAGTTCGCATTCCCACTGGCTCTGCTTGGCTCGTTTGCTTGATCGTGATGATATTGTCTGTATCATTGGGGTAGCGTTCGCTAAACAAGTTGTTTCAAAAAATAAATATGCATGATTTTGTAAAAGTGTAGTATATAATCTAAAATAGTTTTAGATGAACCGAAGACGTGACACGACTTGAGACATTGCAACCTTTCCTGCTACAAAATTTTGAGGGTCCTCCTCAAAATTCTGCCCCAGTTTGCTGGGTGTATGCCTCTGACTGTTGCTCGCGCCATGACTGGCTAAACTTGCTTCAGAATTTTCAGGGTCCTCCTCAAAATTCTGCCCCATTTTCCAATTGCGGGGAAAAATAGATTTTTGTTGAATTGTGACCGAACCCATAAGGCTACCTACGTGTCCCCTCTTAAATGGGAATCAGGTCAGGCATAGTTCAAATTACATCACTGAGAAAGCATAAAGATTAGACATAGTAGCGCTTGACTGCATCTGAATTGATCGGCTTCGGCCAAACCTCTCCGTGCATTTCTGCAAGTATTAGTGCTCCTCCTGTCAGCACTCTGTGAATCATGTACGGACCTTGCCAGTTAGGAGATAAATTTCCCTTGGATTCATCTTGATACGGAAAGATTTTCTTTAACACCAGTTGCGCTGGTGTGAATCGTCTCGGCTTGACTTTCTTGTTGAAGGCCCTGGCCATTCTGTTCTGATATAGTTGAACATGACATACTGCATTCATTCTCTTCCCATCTATGATGGCCAATTTCTCATAACAGCTTCTTACCCACTCTAAGTTGCTGAGCTCAGCTTCCTATATAATTCTTAGAGATGGAATCTCCACTTTGGCAGGAATAACAGCCTCTGTACCATAAACTAGCATATAGGGAGTTGCCCCTGTTGATGTGCGGACAGTGGTGCGGTATCCCAGTAAATCAAATGATAAATTTTCATGCCATTGCTTGTGCCTTTCTATCATCTTTCTAAGTATCTTCTTGATGTTTTACTTAGCGTCCTCTATAGCTCCATTCATCTGAGGTCTGTATGATGTGGAATTCTTGTGTTTGATCTTAAAATTTTCACACATATCTTTCATCAAGTCACTGTTGAGATTAGAACCATTGTCGGTGATGATTGACTCTAGAACTTCGAACCGACAAACAATGCGGTCGCGGACAAAGTCGGTCACGACTTTCTTAGTAACTGCTTTGTAGGAGGCTGCTTCGACCCATTTAGTGAAGTAGTCAATGGCGACCAAAATAAACATGTGGCCATGGGAAGCGTCCGGCTCAATTAGTCCAATAACATCCATACCCCAAGCGGCGAACGACCATGACGAGCTGGTTGCATTGAGCTCACTTGGAGGCACTTTCATCATATTCACATGTATCTGGCAGCGGTGGCACTTTCGAACATACTGGATGCAGTCTGTTTCTATATTCATCCAAAAGTAACCAGCTCGGAGTATTTTCTTTGCTAGAACAAACCTTTCATATGTGGGCCACATGTCCCTGCATGAATTTCTTCCAGCAACTTTGATGCTTCTTTTGCGCCAAAACACCTTAATAACCCCAAATCAGGGGTCCTCCTATATAATATTCCTCCGCTGTGGAAAAAATTGTTGGACAATCTCCGAAGTGTGCGTTTCTGAGTGGAATTTTCAAGCTCGGGGTATTTTCTTTTTGCCAAGTACCTATCGATGTCATGAAACCAAGGATTTCCGTGTGCTTCTTCTTCGATATGGGCACAGTAAGCTGGCTGATTCTGGATCTTTATGGGAATAGGTTCAATGAAATTCTTGTCCAGATGTTGGATCATTGAGCACAAAGTAGCTAATGCTTCGGCGAACTCATTCTGGATTCTGGGGACGTGCCGGAACTCTATCTTTGTGAACCTCTTTCTTAACTCCTGCACGTGGTGCAGATACGTCAGTATCTTGGAATTCTTTGTTGCCCATTCTCCTTGTACCTGATGTACCAATAAGTCTGAATCACTGATCAATAACAGCTCCTGGACGTTCATGTCAATAGCCATATTGAGCCCAAAAATGCAGGCTTCATATTCGGCCATATTGTTGGTGCAAGGGAACCTGAGTTTGGCGGATATTGGATAATGTTGACCGGTCTCTGATACTAGTACTGCTCCAATACTGACTCCCTTGAAGTTTGCTGCTCCATCAAAGAACATCCTCCAACCATCATAGGATTCTGCAGTATCTTCTCCTATGAATGACACCTCTTCATCAGGAAAATATGTTTTCAGGGGTTCGTATCCTCCGTCTACGGGATTCTCTGCAAGATGGTCAGAAAAGCTTGTCCTTTAACTGCCTTCTGATTCATGTAAACAATGTCCAATTCGCTCAGCAGGATTTTCCACTTGGCTAGATTTCCAGTGGGCATGGGCTTTTGAAAGATGTACTGAAGTAATGTCTCAGCTTTTGGGAGACCCAAGTTAGAGCACAACAGGTACGGTCTAATAGAGAATACCGAGCCTCGTATGGAGTGAAATTCTTTCTGAGGTAATAAATAGCTTGTTCTTTCCTTCCTGTTTCATCATGCTGCCCCAGAATGCAGCCGAACGCTCCATCTAATACTGCAAAATAAAGTAGCAAAGGTCTTCCTGGCTCGGGCGGTACTAGGACTGGCGGTGTTGACAAATATTCCTTGATTCTGTTGAAAGCCTTTTGACAATCATCGATCCACTTGGTCGCAGCGTCCTTCTTCAGCATCTTAAAGATTGGCTCGCAGATGACTGTAGACTGTTATAAATCGGCTGATGTAATTAAGCCTCCCCAAGAAACTCATCACATCTTTCTTGTTCCTTGGTGGTGGTAACTCTTGAATGGATTTGACCTTGGATGGATCAAATTCTATTCCCCGACCGCTTACAATAAATCCCAGCAACATCCTAGCAGGAACCCCAAATGCACACTTCACGGGGTTTAGTTTCAGATTGTATTTTCGCAATCTATTGAAGAACTTCCCCAAATTCTCCATGTGATCGGAAAATTTCTTTGATTTGATAATGACATCATCTACATACGCCTCGATCTCCTTGTAAATCATGTCATGGAATATGGTGGTCATGGCCCTCATGTAGGTGGCCCCTGCATTCTTTAGGCCGAATGCATCATCTTGTAACAATACACTCCCCACGGTGTAATGAACGTTGTTTTCTCAGCATGTTCCTCATCCATCCAAATCTGGTGATAACCAGCGAAGCAATCCACAAAGGACTGCAACTCATGCTTGGCGCAGTTATCAATCAAAATGTGTATATTTGGCAAGAGGAATTCGTCTTTCGGACTAGCCCGGTTGAGATCCCGGTAGTCGATGCAGACTCTGACCTTCCCGTCCTTCTTTGGCACAAGTACAATGTTGGCTAACCATGTCGGGTACTCCACTACCTAGGGAACTTTGGCGTTGATCTTCTTGGTAACTTCTTCTTTGATTTTCAAACTCATGTCGGGTTTGAACTTTCTGGGCTTTTGTTTCACTGGTGGACAGATTGGATTGGTTGGCAGTTTATGAGCCACAATAGACGTACTTAGACCAGTCATGTCATCATACGACCATGCAAATACGTTCTCATACTCTCTTAGAAACTTTGTGTATTCTTTCTTTTTTTATGGTGACAAATGAATGCTGATACGAGTCTCCTTGACGATTTTTGAATCTCCCAGGTTGATAACTTCGGTCTCATCCAGGTTGGACTTAGGTCTGTTCTCAAAGTTCTCAACTTCTTTGACAATCTCGTCAGGTATGTCGTCTTCATCTGAATCAATATTTGTTTGCTGCGTTGTCTCGTTGCATGTCACAGTCATCGGTTCATCAAGACAAGTAATAGTAATGTTGTATAAATAAAGTAATGAGAGAAAACAATAGCAATAAATATCAGATTCGTAAGAGAAATTTAGAAGATGCTTTGATAGATTGAATAACTGTTTTGATCATTGAAGATCTTTATTGCAGAAATTGAAAAAAAACCACAGGAAAAGGAAAATCATTTAGTAAATAAAACAGTAAATAATGCTTGTTTTAGCCTTGCTACCCCGAAGCTCGTCGGGCTTTGGTTGTCTTGATAGACCAGTTCTTGAGATATGCCCCTTGATTAAAGTTTGTACGGAAGGGCCTTCCTCCCCCTCCCTCTCGAAAACAACACAGCAGTCCATATCATCACCCTCTAGGAACAAACTCCTCATTGCTGCAAGTGCTTCTTCCTCATCTGAACCGTAAATAGTGTCAGCATGCTTGAAAGTTTGCTCAAGATGAGGTATCGGCTGCTCCAAAGGGTAATAGGGACTGCGCCAAGGTGGCGACCAGTCATTGAATTCCCGCCAAGTGTACTCAAACCCCAGACCGAAAGTGGTGTCGTGCTCCTTGAGCTTTATGGGCTTTGTGATCCCTTGGAGGTTCTTACCGAGCCCTTTTCCCGGCTCATATCCTCTCCAGTTCAGGATGCTATCAATTTTGTTATCCCACAATTTGTCCTTGTCGATAGCATTGACCCGTTCAATGTGGTGGTAAGTTCCTCCGCCCATCTTCCTTTTTCCATCAATCAGCAGAATAGTTTGACGGCTATAAATGGGGTTGCTACCGTCACCATGAATAATCACCTCTTAGTGGTTCCACTCGAATTTTACCTGATGTAGTGTTGATGGTACAGCCCCAGCAGCATGAATCCAGGGTCGTCCAAAAAACAGGTTGTAGGATGCCGGAACATCTATCACCTGGAAATCCACTTCGAACCAAGTCGGTCCCATCTGTAGACATAGACTGATCTCCCCCATTGTGGACCTCTGAGAACCGTCAAAGGATTTCACATTTATTTCCCCATCCTTTATCTCATGTATCCCTTTACCCAATTTCTTGAGTGTTATCAACGGACAGATGTTAAGACTGGAACCTCCATCGATCAAGATTCTGGTGATGAAATGATCTTCACATTGCACGATGATGTGCAGTGCTTTGTTGTGCCCCAATCCTTTAGGTGGTAGCTCATCCTCATGAAAAGCGATTTTATGATTCTCCAGCACATGGCCTACCATATTGGCCATTTCCCCACTAGTGATGCTGTTCAGCACATATGCTTCACTCAACACTTTCAACAAAGCATTTCTATGTGTTTCGAAATTCTGCAGTAGAGAGAGGATGGATATCTGTGCCAGTGTCTTGTTCAGCTGGTCGATGACTGAATATTACTTAGCTTGTACCTTTCCCCAAAGGTCATCGGGACCCGTTTCGATAAGGGAGGCCGGTTGGCGGCCTGCTTGTTTGACTCGGCCAGATGCTCAGGGGTGTAGATCCTACCAGTTCTCGTCATACCCTATGTTGCGACAGCTTCCTCAGTCCTGACCTTGACTTTCCTTCTTGCCTCGGCTGTATAGTCCCAAGGGATAGCGTTGGAATAGAAGGGTGGCGTGGTTGACATTGCCACTGGAATTGGTGCAACCATCTTTATTTCAAACGGAGTGTGTGTTAGGGGTGGCAAGACTGTGAGCTCGAATGAGGTTGGTGCATCCGCTGGAGATACAAACTCAACTTCAATAGGCACTGGTGACTTTTCAAGTGGCATTGTTTCAAACTCAAATGGTATAGACATATTCACCTCAGCGTCCTCAGATGGCTGTATCTGTACTATGATCGGTTTGAGAGTGGATGCAGGTTTCTTTGGGTCATCGCCTTCTGAGATCAACCCGATTGACCCCTCGGGATCCCAATCATCTTCTATTTCAATCATATGGATACCTCTACCTTTATGGTCTCGCAGGGGATTATCACGGACGTTTGGAGCGGGTTCTTTTGCCACAATAATCTTGTTGTCAATGAGAGCCTGTATTTTGTCCTTCAGAGAACGGCATTCTTCGATGGTGTGTCCTTTCATGCCGGAATGGTATGCACAGGATTTATTTGGGTTAACCCACTGAGAAGGGTTCTCAAGGGTGGCAGCAGGGATAGGTGTGACATAACCGGCAACTTTGAGCTTTTCATATAGCTGGTCAATGGGCTCGGTTATGGCGGTGTATTTCTTTGGAGGGCGGCGACCAAAATTGGAACGAGGTCTAGGGAAGTTTTGGCGTGCAGGGGTGATTGGTAATGGGATGGCTGGGAATTATAAGTGTGGTAGACAGGAAGGGGTTGTGGATATTTGGGAAAAACAGGTTGATATGTGGGTGGTGGGGCTTGGTAGGAAAGTGGTGAAGTTTGGTAATTTGGTGGTGGAGCTTGGTAGTTCGGGGTTGGATGATATGTGAGTGGAGGTGTCAGATAGGTTTTGTACTTGAGCGGGGACTTGGTTCTTTGTGAAACCATTACGGCTCCCACATCTCTCTTCTTAGCCACACCACTGGACTGTAGAGCCTTGTTAGTGGCTTGCAAGGCTTCAAAATTTGTAACCATACCGCTTTTAATACCTTCTTCAATCCGCTCACCCAATTTGATGATGTCAGAGAACTTGTGGCCCTCAATCATCATTAACCGTTCATAATACTACGGGTCCTGAGCCCGGATAAAGAACTTGTTCATCTGTTCTTCTTCAAAAGAGTATGACTTTAGCGGCTTCGGACCTTTAGCGAGTAGCATACTTGCGAAAAGTTTTTGTAGGCTTCTTCTTCAAATTTTGAATGTAGAATGCATCCGGTGTGTTTTCTGTGTTGAATCTAAATCTGTCCATGAAATCGGATGCCATACTTACCCAATTTGACCATTTCTTGGGGTTTTGGTTGATGTACCAAGACAGTGCATCTCCCTTCAAACTCCTCATGAACAGCTTCATGCGGATTCTTTCGTCCTTTCCCACGCCAACCAATTTGTCGCAATAGGTCCTCAGATGGACTATCGGATCACCGGTGTATTGGTAAAAAAGAGTTTCACACGTAAGACAGCTTTTGACAACTCAGCCGGTCACGTTGACACAGGAAAACATGACAGCTAGATGTGATTCTTTAAAGAGTTACGGTACAAAGAGGCACGGTTCAGTAAACCCACGAACTTATCAGCCATGGAAAACTCAACTTGATCAAAATGGGAGGGAGGCACGGTCAGAATGAATCTAGACAAAACTACGGGCAGATTCAAGGACCCGTAATTGATTACTCAAATGTTATATAACCAAACCTCAATTACCGTTATCCTTTGTAACGCCTCATTAATATCATAATTAGTCATTAATGAGTAACCATAGCAAGAGTCGTACGTTATAAGAATCTCCTATATAAGGGAGGGGAATACAGCTTGTAAAGGCATCTGATTCTCGAATACAATTAACTTCGATTTTTTATATTTCTGAAATACTGTCTATTATTCATTTTTCTCCATTATCTTGATTATCAGTAATCCGTATTCATCTTAAAAATAAGGTTTAGTCAAAGGGTCTAATTCTTTGGTTAAATAGATTGGTTCCTTTACCGGAAATCTGATAATGTTTGTTTACTTTTCAAGTGATATCCTCTAAATAATGTCAAACTCCAACGACAACAACCAGCAAAGGAGTGGAACCCCGGTTCTATCGCCTTCAGGAACTCCACGTGGTTTGAGGGAACAATCCCCAGAAAGGTCCAATATCAACAATGGTGATAATGATCAAACTATGGAACAAGATCGTGTAAAGCAAATGATTGCAGAGTATGTGAGCCAAGCTTTTCAAGAATTTGCGAGAGGATTACCAGCAGCATTACCTACACCGCTGACGCCACCCCCCAATAACACCATCACCATGGAAAATCCTCAATCTGGGTTGGCAAACTCAGGAAGAGGAGATACTCCTAATGAATCTCTCGAAACAACCAGGTATATCTAATAACTCAGAATTACAAAATTTACTGCTAACCATGTAGAAACAGATGAAGGAGCAGAACAATCGCATCAAACAAATTCCTGGAGTACCACCTATCATCTAAGGCATCGATGTTGATAGATATTCTCAATAACCTTGGAAGCCAAGTGCGGCACCCTTGTCTATACCCAACAAGTTTAAAATGGCTGACGTTCCCAAATATGATGGAACAACTGACCCACGAGACCATGTGACTGCTTTCACTATTGGGGGTAAAAGGCAATGACTTAACGAAACAAGAGAATGAATTAGTCCTTGTCAAAAAATTTGGGGAAACACTTACCAAAGGATCCCTAACCTGGTATTCTCTTCTCCCTGAAAATTCTATTGACTCTTTTGCTGAGCTTGCAGATTCGTTTATAAAAGCACACTCTGGTGCACAAAAAGTTGAGAAGAGAATGGAAGACATATTCAAAATAAAACAAGGAGACACGGAACTACTCCGTGAGTTTGTAGACAGGTTTCAACGAGAAAGAATGCAGTTACCCAGGGTGCCTGATAATTGGGCAGCCATGGCATTTGCAAGCAACCTAAACGATAAAAGCTCAGAAGCCACGAGACGACTTAAGGAAAGTCTAAGAGAATTCCCCGCTACAACATGGAACGATGTATATAACAGGTACAGTACTAAACTCAGAATAGAAGAAGATATCATTGCTCGTTCGAGAGATGAAGATCATTCCAAATCCAGACATCCTGAATCTGATAGAAGATCATGTAAAAATAGGTACGATCCTTACTTAGGACCCTCGGGACACGATATTCGCCCCAGGTTCAAAAACACTAGGTCGGACTATAGACCACAAGGAAGAGACATAGTCTCATCCTCGTCTAGATCCAGTAAAGATCGAGATGAACGACCTAGAGATAGTACTCAAATTGAGGATCATACCTTTAATGTAAGTACTAATGAACTTGTCTCAGTATTGAGGAACATGGGAGACAAGGTTAAGTGGCCCAAAGATATGCAGTCAAATCCAAGTAGACGAAACCCAGATCACTGGTGTGAATTTCACAACGATCATGGGCACAAAACTGCGGATTGCAGATTTTTACAAGGTGAAGTAGAAAATTTATTAAAACAGGGCTATTTAACAGAATTCTTTAGTGATAAAGGTAAACATGCATATATGAGGAACAGGCAGGAGCCCCCAAAGCCTCCTTCTCCAAAACGAACCGTCAATGTGATACACGGGGGTGAAGAAGTAAACGGAGTGATTTGCAAAAAAACCACAAAGTTCACAATTACACATGGGAAATGGGCTCGTGAAAATATGGAAGAAGATGATATAACCTTCGATGATACATATATCAGCGGATTAATGCTTCCGTACAACGATGCTCTGGTAATATCCTTTCTTATTCATGACCCTAACGTAAAAAGAGTGTTGATTGATCCAGGCAGTTTAGTCAATATCATT